>CAJQZN010027482.1:0-16313 GCA_907164685.1 Colias eurytheme | reverse complement strand
ATCAAAGTACTGAGTGCCGTCTCTTACTATATTACTTGCTCTGTGGTATGCATGTTTTTGAAACTATAATCATAATAATGAGATAAGCTTTTCTATAGCAGGCATTGGTCTTATGAATTCTACTAACGATACCTACATCCTTCTAATTCATTGCTATTATAGCTTCTATTAATTAATTAAAATTGTCGTTGAATACCAATTAAACAACAGACATAGACAAATATAAATATGACAACACTTTTTCACGACACAGCTCGTTCTTTCAATTTCACCTCTGTCAAACGTCAAGGGAAGGGCCTTATTTAACAATTGACCAGCCAATTATACAACGCTATGGAATATCAACCTTATATGGAGGTAATAAGGAAACATCGTATAAGAGCTTGTCAACATAATAAGTGGGATTGATTGTATTGGGTTCAAACTAGTAGCCGTGGGTTTGGCGCGGTTTTGCATTCTAGACTTTGTTCGAATTTTAAATGATTTTTTTTGCGTTGTCTATGGTGTCTTTGTTTTCTGACTATTGCATATAAAGAAAAAAAAATTATAAAGTCAATTAAATAATACTTCAAATTTATGAGGGAAGAAGTAAGAATTTGCTTAGATTATCAGAAAAAAAAAACAAATAAAGAAAAACGTTTTGAAATGCATTAATAGTGACGATTTGAGGCATTTATTATGCTTCTAAAATAATGGAAACGCTTAGTTAGGAAATCAAAAGGATTATATAATTTATAACGCATTGTTATTGGGGTTGATTTATTAAGTAATAAAAAATCTATTTTGTTAATTAAAGTAATTCAGGCTCTTCTTGGTTTAATTGAAATATTTCCAATAGGAATATGCCAATTTAGTACTATAAACTATTATGCTTTAATTCAATTACTTATCGAAGACAGTACCTACTTGACACAACATTTATAACAGAAAACTCATTACAAATTTATGATTTCCAATAAAAAAAGTAACCACAGACAACAAACTCACCAAAAAGTGTCAATAGCGCGAACGCATCTCGATTCCATTCTGTCACTATATGAGCTTAATTTTTTTTAAATTCAAATCGGACGCATGCGTACCGCCAGAAATCCGACACGACTCTGGATTGCAGTTAAATTGTAACAATGAGGGGACCACTACAATTGGTGCAACGGAATGTTTTAGGACAGATTAAAAATCGTCATAGAACAGCCTATAGCCATAATGTTGATAGATTTACCATAGACATTTTGTAATTGGTGAAAAATGTTCATACAACATATTATTATGAGTTTCTTTAATTTATTTAAAACCTGTTGAATTGTAAAAACAATTTACAGCTATAATACATGATATCGTATTCATGAAAAACACACGAGCTATTGAAAAAACATGAAAACAATATTTTTAAACATCATTTCAATTTACGAACAGAGTGTAATGCATTTTTATGATAAGTTCTAGAATATTAACGATTTTTTTGGGAAAAAGTCACAATACGAATAATAAATGAAGGCCAAATACTTAAATAATTGGTAAAATAATTATATAATTATGAATAACATCACGTGAGACAATTTAAAAGGCACAGAAACGATAGGAAAACATGTTTATACATAACTACATAGTATAAAACAAAGTCGATGTCTCTGTCTGCCCGCCCCTATGTTTAAATCTTGAAAACTACGTAACGGATTTTGACGAATTTTTTTGTATGTAAACTTGAGTATTCATATAAATTTCAGCTTGATACCTCCACGCGTTTCTGAGATAAAGGGTCTTGACAGACAGACAGACGGACAACAAAGTGATCCTATATTAATGGTTCCGTTTATCCACTTGTGGTTCGGAATCCTAACAATCTAGGAATCTTCAGACTCCATAGATTTGTACATTGTACAGCTATAAATAAACAACTTAATCATGTACACGCCCCGTAAAGTTCAATCAAACAAATTATTCAATGAATGGCAAGGTCGTCTATTCATTCCGATTAACCGATTCGTATGTATATAATGTTACCAACCCATAAATACAAACATAGCTCATAATATATGCATCTATAACATTTGATACAAAATCAAAACATGTTAGTCACCAATATAAATACAAAAAGTGGTATAGACTGTACAAATTTTAAATCTATTTTTAACTTTAATCAAAAGCCAGTTTTCAGTTCTATTATATTAGATAATTATTGTGGGATAAGAATGTGTTCATAAAAATCTATACTAAATAATAATGATGTTATAAAGCTGAAGAGTTTGTTTGTTTTATGGCCCTAATCTCAGGAACTACCGTCAAATGTGGCTACTTGACCTTTACTTGGCAACTTGACCACACCTTCCGTTTAACAACAAAATATCAAATTTTGTAGAATTGAAAGCAAATTCACCTAACGTATCGATGTTGGTAGGTTTTTAAAATATTAATTGGCAACATATTTTAATTTTAAAGTGGTAACGCTGTTGGTTCTCGCAATATAACGTATCAAAGTGTGACTGTGACTAAGGATCTTTTGCCGGTGTCAGTATTATTATGTTTGTAGAGCTTAAACTGCACATCTCAGGTGAGTACAGTTTTGATATGTTGTGTAATAACCCCTAGAGATTGATTTTACAGTGGGAACTATCCAATTTTAGGCTCATCTGTCGAAATATTTGCTTGGGCATTGATGCCTCAGGTTAGGTCAAGTTGCCATTGACCGCTGCGTGGCAACTTGACCGACGCCTAGGGTTGACACAAAAAAATAACGTGACTGCATTTTTTCCTTTTTTATCTGTTTCGAGTTTTGCATAGTAAAATCAATAAATTTGCTGCAAATTTCGGACAATCCAGATACTTATACTCTCTTTGATGACAACGATTTAGCATATTTCTAATGAAAAATAAATGTTTCCTTACCTATTAATAAATACCTATAAGTATTAAGTAATATACATATACATATGTATTAAATTTAGTTTAATAAATAAATAGTTCATTAAAATTTGTGTCTTGTTTGTGACAACCCTATCCGACATGTAATGCTTTGTATGAAATCATTACAAATCCCGTGGCAACTTGACCAGGTAGCCAGAGCCTAACAGTTTATTGTAAAGCTTCGGTCTGCAATATTTAAAAAGTCGAAGACTTAAAAAATAATAGCAACTTAGCCTAAAACAAGAATGTTAAGCATCTACCTATGAAAACTGATGTGCAAGGTCAAGATACCACATCAGTGTCAACTTGACCTGTATTACGTTTATTTGTAAATAATGTCAGATTCAATATATTTTAAAGAAATACCTAGTAAAAGTGATTGATGAAATCATTCATGACATGAACAAATCATAAAATGTTAATAAAAGTTTAACATAAATAAGTTAGCTAAGAAAAAGTAAAAAAATGTGGTCAAGTAGCCACATTTGACCGGTACTGGTCCGATTTGAAAAATTCTTTCGGTGTTAGATAGCCCATTTATCGAGGAAGGCTAGAGACTAATCATCACGCTAATACCAACAGGAGCAGAGCAATGCGGGTAAAACGGCGGGGAAATATAAAGAAGTTAATATATTGTAATGTCAAATTAATTATGCGAGATTGAACCACACAATGACTGTTCCTGATAGCCTTTTTGATATATTTTTTTTTAATTTTGTATACACAATTAATCATTTTAACTGAGAGATAAGTTGAACAAACAATCCTGAAGATGTGAAAACGTTTGTAGCTATATTAAATAATTTGATTAATTATTGTGAAATATTGGAGCAAAGATAAGATCTGGTCGTCTGGTGTAATAAATACTAATAAATGCGAAAGTCAATATGCGGAAATCACGTAGCAATTCAATCCCTTTATCACTCTGACTTCAACAATTTTACAGAATAGTAATAAGTCTAATTCCGCGTTTCCACCTGCAAGTAGAATTGCATGCTACTGTCAGACAGACTGTCGGACATTTATTGCTGATGGAAAGGTGCCCTTAGCACATGAATTCACAATTTAAAGGTTTCACTTTAATAGATTATAATCTTTAGAAAAATAATGCGTTAAATTGTAAGCCCAATTTACCTACAATTTTTCGATAGCTTACTTTGCAATCTCGCGGTGTTTACAATTTTAAGGCGACAACTAAATAATATTATGAAGTTTATCCTCTACGATTATCCTCTCTCTGTTTTACTACTTTCTACTATTAGAAATGTAGATTTAATATTTTAATTCTTATGTTGATGTGTGATGATACGATTAAAAGGTACATTTTTTTTTGTTTAGCGACATAGAGTTATGAATGTAACTACATATGTATTATATGAAAATTCTATAAGTAATCCTTACTAATATTATAAATGCGAAAGTAACTCTGTCTGTCTGTCTGTTACTCAATCACGCCTAAACTACTGAACCAATTTGCATGAAATTTGGTATGGAGATATTTTGATACCCGAGAAAGGACATAGGCTACCTTTTATTGCGAAATATTATGTACCACGGGCGAAGCCGGGGCGGACCGCTAGTAAATAATAATTATGTGAGGCAATACCGCACTTGGTACAAGAACTGCCATGTGCGCTAATTTCATAAACAATCAAGTTATTCTATCACATTAACACGATGCTCTATTGTTTTTGTACAAATTAGTTTTGCAATAGAAAAGTATACACCATAATTTTTCTGATGTTTGATTTTACGCGAGTATTATACATTTAGAAATTAAAGACTTTTTAACGGATTTTAAACGCGATTTATTCATAATTTTGTCTATGGATTATGGATTATATTAAAGTTACTGTTTCAATACTTTTTGAGTTATTGTTTAATAATATTGTGATAATATAATGCTTTAGAAATTAACGAAATGCATATGAATTACTTTCGTGCATAGTTTAAACTTAAAATAATTGGGTTTATGGTAATAAAATTCTACTATTATTTTATTGTTTATTGTAAAATAATATCATTTCAAGTTTAGTCAAAAATACAAACATAATTGTAAAGAAATATTAAACATTATTAATCTTATTTCATAGACAACGAACACCAACTTAACTTTATGTTTTAATTCATGCAAACTTGGGATCAATATTAGGGAAGGAACAGGTCCCCTTAATACAGGTTATACCTAGTAAGGGGGCCTGAACCCCAATCCAATATGTCAAACTTATGTATGAATTCAAATAAAGATTTTATTTATTATTATTTATTTACCAACACTATGCTATAAAAAACCAGTAAACACTTCAAAGTGATGATTCAACGACGCTACAGTTTGCAATTTAGCTTTTGACTTCAACGCTCCGTCTTCTTCATTGTCGAAACAAAAGAATATACGCTTCGCTCTAGCATGAACCAAACCCATGGAACACATAACGCAAGGCTCTCTTAACATGTACACATAATACCCCGTACATAAATACGGCCCTTCTTCCGATACCTCTGTACCTTCAGAATCCCGTTTGCTTACAAACTTTCTGTGCCCAAATTTAATATTTCGAAATTCCATTTTCAAAAATGTCAGCAATTCCAAATCTATGAAAGTATCATCGTCTAGTTTATGGTCAATTTCCCACGCTCCTCCCTTTTGCGTTCTCGCAACATTGTCTACGGCCAACATGGCTGAATGTTGAATGGGATGCTTTATTCTGTTATCTGTGGCTATCGCAACAACACTGTTGATACTTGGATCAACGATAACTGTCACATTTAAATCTGAAGCAACTTTATTAGTCTCGTCATTTATAGAAATACCCTTCTTTTCACAAAACCATTTCGCCACTACAAACACTAAACGCATATACAATCTATGCAGTTCATTTTCCTCAGCAGAAAACACATTATCACTGAACAATTTTTCCAAATACCTATCTGGATGAAAATTGCACGGCCAATACTTCCTAGTATCTTCAAATTGCGATTTCAGCTTTGGTGGTAACAACGGTACATCTATTTCTTTGAAAGAATCAAAAGTATCTGTTAGTTTTTCATCACATTCTACCAGATACTGCTCAATACTTATATCTTTTAAATAACTGCTTTGACAGAGCACGATTTCTTGTTTCTTCACTCTCTTCAAGTGCTGTAATTCTTTTAGAGGCATCTTTTCGTTTAAAAGCAAGACAGTTTTCGAAATAGCCTTAACGTCTTTAATATGTCCAACATACACTTTAATTATAGGTAAAGGTGCTGATACTTCCTCATTGAGAACAACCTTGAGTGGCTTTTCTGTAGTTTCTATGAGTTTAATATACTTATCGAAAGTTAAACACATATCAGCTTTGTCCAATTTGGCTTTCTTTATAGGTGGTTGCTGCGAATCTGTATTTTCATTCATTATTGAGTTGCTGAAAATAAATAATTGCTATTCACACATCACAATAACATAAAGTTGGTACACATAGTATTGACGTTACATTTACCTTCAAGTTAAAATAAGCATCACTAATTGGATTTATAGTAAACTTGTCACTAATGGTATTTTGATAAAAATAACACTTTTAATACTTAAACATAACAATATAACTTTTAATAACCATTTTTTCATGTTATTCTCTATTGAACGAAAAAAACTTCTGCATATTTTTCTATATGTTGAGAAACTAAAATTATACATGATCACATTTCCTGTTCACTTCAAACTATTTTGCACATTGTTATAGCCTATAACCTTCCTCGATAAATAGCCTATCTAACAGTGTAAATTTCATTAAAAGATCGCGTATGTGCCAGCAAAGCCGCGGCGGCCATCTCCCTGATGTGTTGTTCCAAACAAAACCTCATCGTGTCTACTTTACGATATAATATAGTTTTCACGATTTTTTTTTATATCTGCGTTTTATGTCAAATTTAAATCTTGCGTTCTTGTTGGGACATCCTATATATACATGGATAATATAAAATTCATTAAAATAAATTGTACAAATTATGGGACTGAATATTATTGACAGATATTCTATACTGCATATCAAAAGTATCAACTTGTATAATTATTAATTACAAGTATAAATAATTCTAATTGGATAGATAGTACATGTTATTTTTATGCGATAAGTATCAAGTCTTTATTATTATTACGATTATTTTTTACTTATAAAATTAAAAACAAAGTAATTTATTTTTCTTTTAACAATAAAAACAGATACAGAATATTTACTTTAATATGTTTGTGTGAAGACTTTTTTTTTAGATGAAGAGACTAATTTTCTGATATGAAATGTAAGTTTCCTTATAATAGTAATGAATAAACAACTATAGTAATCACTACATAGTATAAAACAAAGTCGCTTTCTCTGTCCCTATGTATGCTTAAATCTTCAAAACTACGCATCAGATTTTGATGCGGTTTTTTTTAATAGAACAAGTGATTCAAGTTTTAGTATATAATTTATTAGGTTTTAGACAAAGCGGGCAAAGCCGCGGGCGGTAAGCTAGTGTATTATAAAATAACAGACTGAGAAATATTTATTTAAGTAGTATTGTGTGCTACAGAAAACAAGTGGTTGTTTTTTTGTTTTATTGTTTAAATTATGCAGCAAAGGCATTGATATCTTTTGAATACTTAGTTAATTTTACTAATTGCAAGCATTAATTACGATAATTCTATGATAACTACCATTAACTTTCTTATTAGATTCAAATGAAGTCTTATTAGAATTATAATAATACAATACTATTGCAATAACAGAACATGTTTAACTGTATCTAATGTGCATGATCTTTATATTTATGTGGAAATCACTATTTGTTTAGACTATTACGAGCAATGACGATAATATTCCCGCTTATTACAATAGTACATAATATTGTTTTATCAATTAATAAATTAAGATTGTATATGCAAGATATGTATCTCCAACGAGTATTTTTGCATATATCATAAACATTTATGATAATTATATAATATATTGTCTCGTTTTCGGCGTTTTAATTCTCACCTTCAACGTGAAGTTATTCATAATACGAACAAAATTAATACACATCCCTCAAGCTTGTATTACGTAGTGGAAATGAAGTCTCAGAATAATATGTCTTATGGCACGTAGTCACATATTTCCAATTCGTCTCATTGATAAATAACGACAATATAAATAAATTATTGATAACTTTACCTTACTAAAAATTCCACTTGATTTGCTAATAACAGAGTCGCGTTATTTCTGATATCTCACTTGTTTTGAGTTCAATCTTGAAGCACTGAATGGAATAATTATGACTTAATCTTTATCTAAATAGAATATTATTTATTTCTCACACGTTGAAATTAAGAAAATACAGCGACGAGCAGCCATTAAAAATTGCCTCTGTATATATGACGTTTGACAGTTGACAAGGAATTTGACATTGGCATTAACATTTTTGCTTTTTTATTTTAGTTACCTCATCGGATGCTATGGTATTGGTATTGAAAATTCAAAGAAATTGGTATGATAATTTGTAAAGTTTATGCGGAGAGATTTATAATCTTAAGATTTTATTAATATTTCGAGAAAAAGTGGAACCTGGAATATTTAATTTGTTAAATGAACTTGTATACAACATATTATTATGTAAAATAATATGCAAACCCCATTAATCCTTCATAGGATGTTGATCATTCTTTGCTTATTATAGTAAAATTGGCCCTGTGTGCAAGTCATCGGCTATCCATTTACTTAAATTAATAGATCTGTTGCCTTTCAATACATAACTTAATATTTTGTAAGAATAAATCATAATTCATAACAACGGAATACTCAAACATTATAAAAAAAATATCTAATATGGTTTAAAATTTCCATTAAAGATTTTTCAAGGTATAATAATTATTATTAGATATATTATATTTAGATGCAATGAAGAGTTTACAGGGTAAGTTCACTTGAACATAAACTTGCCAATTACCAATAACCACAATTTCTGAAGTTTACAGGATTTGCAAGTCGATTAACGTTATGTAGGGCACACTCCCCTATGGAATTAATTAGGTAAGTAGTATACGTATAGTAACGTTAAGCCGCGTTTCTACTAGGAAACATTTGCGTGAATTGTGACGCTCAACCTGTACGGCAACTTTGCACAGCAACACGCGATATTTCCAGCTAATTTTCCACATCATGTTGTACAAAATATGTATAACGTGCTTAATGTTGCCTAGTGGAAACGCAGCAAGTTTAAATACAATTTTAATAGATTTTTAGCAAATGACGTCCATTGAGATATACATATGGAGACGACACCGCCTACATCACTTATGTTCTTTTGTACTTATGAGCGGTTTTTTTAATGGTTTTAAAGTAAAACGCATCAAATATGCCTTCGTGTGTGTTACGATATTGCACAAATAATACAAATAATCCGGAAAAGTGCAAAGGAATAACTTTCATCGGTAAGTACCTAACTAGATATAAATAATTTTTAAAACTTAGTTAGAGCAAAAAAATGGCGTACAGATTTTGTTCGTGGTGTCTCCTCCATACGAAGTATCTCAATGATGACGTCGCACTATTTTTTTTTCTATATTTTTTTATCATAGTTATCTTTTTTAGCTAAAGGTAACTACGCATATTTATTTAACAACGTGTAAGTTAACTTAACTGTTGAAATCTCTTTCCACCAGTCTTTGATTTATCAAACCATCTTTTTATACTGAAGTGATTTAATCTTATCTCCGATTTGTGATAATAACAGATTTGCCTCTTCATGGAGTTCAACAAATGTTGAAATTGGATAACATCATTGTCAAAATAATAATATATGTATTTATTTATTTTTCAATAATGTACATATTGGAGAAACCTGTATCATGAAAATAAAAATGTCTTCTCTGCATGATTTAATATTGCCACATATTACTTACTCCATGGATATACGTAGAATGATATAGATGTGGTTATAGACAAAGAGATGTTGTATTAAATAGATATAGTTGAATTAATAATTGTTTAATAATACATAGTTTCAATATGCATTTTTTCTATAAGAAGCAGCTGTAATCTGTATACATATTGTTTTATGGATTTAAGAACATATTAAATACGATATACAAAGTATTGGTGGGAACAAGGTGGGAACATTATTCTTCAAAATAATATCTGCAATGCAAGATTATGTTCCATATTTATATATATTTTTTTAATCATAAGTAATAAAACAGTTTTTAATGAGGTAGGTACCTATTGATAAGGCTTGTCACGTGAGACTGTCTTCGTTCAGACTGTTCGTCTTGTTTTCATTGTAATAATTTTGATTGTACTATCGGGCTTTGAATAACAACAAATATATTGCACATAAGGAAACAAATCAATTAGTGAAGAAAACAATGAAGTTATAGATGTTTGATTATTTATTTCATCGTCTTACATTCGAATTCAATTTTATTGTCAGAGAGCAGTTCAACATTTTAGGGAATTTTTGTAATAAAGGTTAACGACACATTATGAAGATTTTCAAATTAATACTGATAAGTACATGTTTGCGTAGATATTGATAATAATTAAAATTACTTGTTTTCCATAGTTTGATACAACGCTCTGCAAGTTTCTGAAGCGATTTCGCAGAGAGCAAATACAGCGCGTTCATTGGTATCGTATTCTGAAAAATAAAGAAAATTATTTATGTAATTACTGTTACTTAATAAGGGATTTTAAATTCATTTAGTTTAATACATTTTGGTATGCAGATAAGAGAATTCGATTTAAGTATTAACGCATAAAACTGAATTTATACAAAATATTGGCAATTTTCAATTCCTTTAAGTTTCAGTTATTGCATTGAAAATATAATTTTATCACGTTAAATCGAAGACTTTTGTAAAAATTTCTTGAAATATACTTGTGAGTTTCGTTATGACAGGAGTTACCATCTAAGACTATAAATAAATAAAAACTTACCAACATACGATGTTCTTTTGCCAAAAATAGAGCCGTTAAAAGGTAGTTTCTTGTACGTAGCATCGCTGTAGTTAATGAAGAATACAAGAGCAATAAGGCCAAAGAAGACGATAGAACGCATCATGATGCTGAAAAAAAATTGAGGGTAGTTATAATTTTGACACATAGTTCAAGAGCTAAAGAATTATTAAAACATTGGATTTTTCTTACGTTAGTAATGTGTAATCTAAATAACTAAATAACAATTTACTATATAAAAGACGGAAGGAAGGGTCGGTTAATAATTTTTAAACAAAAAAAGCAGTCGAATTATGAACCTCCTCTTACTTTTGAAGTCGATTTAAAAGTAAAAGCACTATTAATTTACTACGAGTAAAAAACTATTGTACCTACAATATTACCACAGATAATTAATACTAGATACTAGAAAATAATATTACCTTTTGGTTAGTGAAGATGAAGTTATGATGTAGAAACTGCTTTGTTGAAGCCAGGAATAGATGTGATACAAATTTCTATCATCCCCCAGTATTTATACTTCAAACCTCTTGCAGGAATACTCTATAATTCGATTGATATTGCATCAAGAACTTGATTAAAGCTTAATTCTGCTATAACTACATTTTGTTAGAAAATCGAGTCAACTATATTGTTTGCGTGTAAACCTTATTGAAATAGACTTCGTTTTGTATAATAGGCGAATAAAGATACACTTAAATAAAATAGTACCTATACGGTTTACGTAGATTTTTCTGTAACATTTAAAAAACAGAATTAAGAAATACGAATATTAATTCGCGGTTTCATCTATAGGTAGTCTAAAACCATCGCTATTCATTGATGAAAACATAATGAAATTCGGTGAAATAATTTTTGAATTTACCGTGAAAAGACGGACGGACAGTCGCCGCGTAGGATTTTTTTAAAATAAAGAATATAATATGTATAACATACTTAATTCATATACATGACTTTCGCACATTTAAAAGTATCATTAATTAAAACTTGTGCATAAAATTGTGTTATATTTAACAAACTACCTACGCTTTTCTTAAAAAAATAAACCGCAAAAGGGATCATCGGTTTGGAAGGTAGGCCGTATGATTAATGATGCTGTAATAAACTCTTTTGAGGATATCATGAAGTAGTGATATTCATATCCATACTTAATATTATAAATGCGAAAGTAACTCTGTCTGTCTGTCTGTTACTCAATCACGCCTAAACTACTGAACCAATTTGCATGAAATTTGGTATGGAGATATTTTGATACCCGAGAAAGGACATAGGCTACCTTTTATTGCGAAATATGTACCACGGGCGAAGCCGGGGCGGACCACTAGTTTTCATATAAATGTAGATTCTAACAAAATCTAACATTTCCATATGTACATATTTGATACGATGCGATATTGCAAATGGCATCCTCTAACATTTATCCATCCCATCATGCACTAATAGAGATCTAATCCCTGGAGATTTTCGTTGATCATACAGAATATGCGGTTACTATCCAATAATCCTTTAATTGAGTGGACAGCCGCCATGTTCCATTTTGAAGGTATAAAACGGCGGGAAAACCCTCTCTCAACATCAGTTGACAAAGCACTTTCAGTGTTACCAGATACAAAAGCTTACTAAAAGTTTTAAGGTAAATTTATAAGTTTAAGCTTACTTTTTGTTTTAATCTTGATGGTTTTAAGTTATCACGTACGTTTATACTTACATTCAATCCATTTAACATAACATAATAATTTAAGTACATTTTATTACCGCTCAGTGCTCTCATACGCGATAACTGCCTAAGCTACGATTGCTATAATTGTTTGCTACCTACAATTATTTTTTCATGCAATTTTTGTTTAGTTTTTTTTTATATTACAAAACTTTGAGTTATTTTGCCGTATACATACTATAAAAATTAACTTGTGCGATGGTATTTCATGCACCGCGATAGGCATTGAATATATTAAAATTACGATCCTAGCTACATTATATAGGTAGATATATTCCATATCAATAAGGCAGCGAAAGAAATCTCTTTTAAATTTTTCGATAGTTTTCATAAATAATTTTATTTCATTTCAGATGGCTGCATCAACAGTTCAATGCACCGTGTTGTTAGTTATTTTGGCTCTTCTTTGCCTCATCGAAATGAGCGAAGCCAACTACAAAAATGCACCAATGAACGGAATCATGTTTGGCAAGAGAGGACCATCTGGTGAGTCTTTTATCCTAGGAATACTACTGAAATACCTATTTATGATACAAATACCTAAGTACAGACAGACAAAAGTTTTTTTATGTAGGTTATTGAAGACGATACCACGCTGAATATTTAACATTGTAAAATATGTGCAATATCAAAAAAATCGCATCATATATAAAGCATAATTTATAATTCTGTGATAATATCTTTACACATCTATTAATAAAAGTTTGATAAATTGATAATAATCACACACCATAGTATATTTTAAGTTCTGAGCTGACAATCTTTCATGTTACGTGTAGGTACGTATTATAGAGATTAAATCATTAGGAAGCTGTAAGTGAGGAAATGTCCACATAAACCCACCGTAAGACAGTTAACAAGTAAGAATTTACGTAAATCACTACTTGTGTATCAAATATGCGAGGGTAGCATTGATATGTATTCGTAGGTCTTCGCTTACTTGGCTTGGAATTAACATACGACACAAATTCACAAAGCGTGAATTGTATAATATTTATATGACTTTCTCAGTCATTAATATGAGTTCATCATTATCTTATTTCCTATATTATATGTATGCATAAAGAACGCATATCAAAACGTTTAAACACGTATAACTCTCATAAATGAATTGTGTAAAAAAACTCAATCAATATTGAAATAGCAAATAAGCAAACACGAATTCAAGCCTAACATGCCGTGATATTACTCTTATTGTTATAATAAATTGTAAAAAAAGCTAAAACCAGTCGTATGTACAATGAAATACAATGTAAAAGGTTATTGTAAATCTACCTATGTCGTGGATTTTTTGTTGATTTTGGCAATTAACTTTGTGTTATCTATTCATGTCGTCCTTACCGATTGTCGTCTACCATATTTTTTGTTTATTAATATATATTTTTTATTCTAGATTACGAAAACAGAGGCAAAGCATTTACTGCCCTCTGTGAGATCGCTACAGAAGCATGCCAGACTTGGTTCCCATCTCCGGAAAACAAATAAGTTTACAACATAATTATGATTTAGTTTACGCTTTTACTATGAAATCTAGCGAATATACGCCTTTATAGACTGTAGTTATTTATTCAGCAATGTTTTATCAATAAAATAAAGAATTATGGACTGAAAACAACTTGTATTATTCATTCATTAAAATAACTATCCAACCTTCGTACTAAAGCAAGCTTTACTTGTTATCCAGGCTTTACTGGTGATGTCAGGTGTAATTAGGATAATAATCGGATTCCACATTGTAAATTTTAGTTACCATCTAAATAAGTACATATAAAAAAAAAAAAAAAAATAAAAATTGTTTATTTCTTTTAAACAAGTTTTCATCTTGGGTTGGAGGTAAGTGCCTTCATTTAAGTGATAAATTTCACTTGTGTTAGAAGGCGCTTCTCTTCCATAACAATTACTAGGCATTAACAATTAAAAGAAAGCAACACATATCATATACATATCATATTTCAGTATACATATTTCATACATAGTAGTAGCACAGACTAATAATAATATACTACGTATAGTAGTAGTATTTTCATTTTCATTTCATTAAATTGGATGGTTCAAAAATCCTTGCGGAAGTTATTGCCCTTTTATTGCCTATAGGCCGTTTTGTATTGAAATTAAACGACCTATTATTTTTTATTCACAAAGTTGTAGTTGACACCTACATTTTACAACCAGATATTCAACACAAACTATAAGTTCCTCGTTTACTAATAATGAAACCGGTTTAATTCATAGAAATTCTTTAATTATTAAAAATACGCTCGCTCATAAAACCTTGAACCAGTGAAGGTACGTTTTAATAAAATAACTTCATATTATATCAATATTCCGATAGATGGCAGTTTTTTCATTCTCTGTATTTATGCTCTACAATCTCCTTCCCCATTTGACCTAATTATTTTTTATAGATCTAGCAACACCGTGGGAATAATTATTAATAATTAGATAGAAAGATTATGAATCTCAGATGTATTACGTATTCGTTATGAGTATGTTTTCTGTGTATTTTATGCAGCTTACATTTCCTTAAACGAACAATTCTCACGCGATGACGATTTCTCTGTATTTCCTACCACATAATTATTTACCTCGATTGTTGGAAGAGTGTAGGTGTCCACTCTTGAAGTATTGATAAAATCATTTGACAGATGTCAACAACGCAGTGACGTTTCGCAATTTACATCGAAAAATTAGCAAATTTCGAATCTACCTTATTTTTTAAAATGGATTTAATAAGTTCCGACCTCGTGGTGAAATAATGTGAAAGTTAATTAACTGTAAGAAAAAAATATCAATTAAGAAAAACCACAATGACGACGAAGGAATTATACACGAAGGTAAAATCATTTTTTTTCATTTTGCTCCTTTAAAATTTTGTTTTGGTAAATGTTTTCGAAAAAAGTCATTTGAATTTAGAACATGTTAATTGAGTAACAACATCGCAAGTTTCCTTATACAAAAAATGCATAAGCCACAAAAAAGATGTAATCACTCTCACTATCTATGTCAAAAGTATGAAATCATATTGTTAACATGTTATGATTATGAATAATTCATACGTTTTAATCTCTGTAAAAAATGCAATGAAATCTGGTAATAGCCATGATTACTCTCCAATAAAATTATTGTTTTTGTTTTTACCCTGTTATTAAAAAAAAAATTCCAATAATTGAGTATTATTGTAATGCTTAAAATTTTTAAATGTTATTAGATAAGTAATAAAAGCGATAATTACACGTTTCTCTTCATTCTCGTGTTATTTCTTTAAACTGGTTCTTTTATTAAATAATCCAATTAGAATCTTAGTGACATGAGCTTGAGTCGCTTGAAAATAAATTGTGTCATTGGATTTTATTTAATTTCTATTGATTGTTTTATTTTTTTATTTCAAATTTAGAATGTTATTAGTACTCATTGAAACTTGATTTCAAAAAAGATTTTTTTTTCATGGCTACCTACTATCCTAATAAAATATAAAAAATAACCGAAATATATTTTTGCACAAATAATAAATCTGATTTAATTTAATGAGAGTAGTAATATAATACTTCAAATGATAAGAATAAAATGTTACATAACACTTATAAAAATAACTCTAAAATAATATGCTAATTAGAATCCACTTAGTCTTTTTTCCTTATTGCTTATAAGACATTGTTTTGATTTATAAATTATCTGCATACTACCCACTATATAAACCAACATTATTGCACGCCTCATAAGCGAAGCGTTGAGGTGGGTACTACTGTCAC
>CAJQZN010027481.1:0-14638 GCA_907164685.1 Colias eurytheme | reverse complement strand
CATACATTGTATGTAAGACAATACGGTTCGGAATTTCAACACCATATAAGGTAATTAAAACTTCGCTTTAATATTATCTAGAAGTAACTAAAAGAACCATTAAGAAGAGGAAATTGGTTGTATATAATAATACCTTCGCGATGTTTCAGATCTGGTGAAATTTTGATTGCAATTCCCTTTAGATATTATATAAATTAAATATAAATTGAGGTTTATCCTAGAAAATAAACTGTTAACATTGGCTCTATGAACATCTTCCTCATATATTTTCCAATATAAATGATGTATACAGTATACTTAATTATGACTCCACTCGTATACAGGGTGTCCCACTATTGGTATACTAAGCGCGAAGGGACTTGTAGTTTTGCATACACTGATCACGTAAAAAATACTTAACAAAATTATATCAAAAAATTTTTGCTAAATTATTCCTGAAAATCCATATTTTCTTCTCTAGCTTCGCGCAGCCGGCATATTCCGCTTCGCTGATGTGAGCATTTTGTCTACGAAAACATAATCTTAAACAATAGGTCACGTGCTGGTAGCAAAGCTGGGCAGGATGCTTGTTATGGGTGTACACATAGAGTTTAAAAAATTCATCTATTTGAAAAAAAACTGCGTTTGGAATTTTATAAGTATTTTTTACGTACTCAGCGTATGCAAAACTATAACCTCCTGTGAGCTCAGTATACCAACAGTGGGACACCCTGTATGTTGATTATTGCATTGATAACCTTAGTTTTATATCAACACTTACCATCACATAATAACGACACCTATATTTGACTATACTAGTTTAGCTTTTCTCTCAAATAGGAAGAACGAATGGGACTCCTTCCTAATGCGGTCTTGATCTCTACAAAAACGGTAGATCTGTCTGTGATTGCGTTATTAAAAACTTAAGCCAACAAGCGTCTTATATTTATATTATGCTGGTTGTAATGAAAGCCAACTTCACTTATTACATAGTTTAATATTGTTCTTATTTTAAATTTTCTCCTTTATACCAATTAAAAATATTATAGAAATAACACGAAATAACGTGATAATCATTAAATATTTTGTTGAAACCAACCTAGAATGTTGTATCTAAATAGTACAATATATACGTTAGCAGCTGATAACAAAAACGTTACCTATGTTGCTCCATACCATTTTAACTACCTTCTAAAACAACAGACATTTCAATGTAGTTCTTTAACATTTTGTATGTAGCATCAATGTTACAATGGCCAACGGTCCTGTACCAAGTCTAAACTTATTTTTAATTGACTCCAAGCAAGTTTCTAGAGTCCTTGTCTTTACAATGCATCTTTACGAGAGATAGAGCGGCAATTTATCACTTCCAATTTTTATAGTCTCCAAAGAAAGAGATTTTAAAATAGTTGCTAACGAATTAAAAAGATGATGATGCTGTGACCTTGCATCGCCACTAAACCAAACATAATCGATTCTCTATCACTTCATATTATAAAACAAAGACGCTTTCTCTGTCCCTATGTCCCTATATCCCTAAGTATGCTATCTTTCAAACTTCGCAACGGATTTTGATACAGTTTCTTTAATAGACAGAGTGATTCTCACGGAAGTATATTATTTAGTAGGTTTTAGACAAAGATTAGTATTATAATAAATTCTCTTTGTTTTGTAGCTGACGATGGAGCGGCCCTTCGAGCGATACGAAAGGTGCGCGTCATTAGGAACTCGAAGCGCGAAGGCCTCATGCGGTCCAGGGTGCGCGGGGCGGACGCGGCGACGGCGCCCGTGCTGACCTTCCTGGACTCGCACGTGGAGTGCAATGTGCATTGGCTAGAGCCCCTGCTGCAAAGAGTTAAGGAGGTATGTAGAAAAAATGGAGTTCAATTGACGGAGCGGCCTGACGAGTGATTTTGATAAGGCAATTCTTGGGTGACGATTGACGAATTCATAAATGAATTTTAAACCAACCAATAATAATAATTGTTAGTAGTCTATAATCTATTCTCTTAATAAGTATCGTATAATAGTTTATTGAATAATTTAAAGCATTGGGTATCACTTTAAAAATATAGGTATATTTCAGATTTAATTCTATTGAAGAAAAACTGGCATAGAGTTCGGTATTGTTTGTAAAACGACCTTATTTACTTTCTTAAGTATTTTATTTACCTACCTATAAAGGGATGATGATCAATCTTAATAGCGTGAAACTTCTATTTACATGTTGTATAAGAAAAGAAGAAAATCAATAGAAACTTGACGTGGGATCGAATTGATCAATCGCTTTATTTTCTAATGGATTTTCAAAATCATCTTTTATATTATATGTACTGAAAAGTGCTTTCAAAAACTGTCTCTTTGTTGATATAAAACATGCATATAAAATTGTTATAGCTACTTCAATATTATACAGCGAGATTGCAAATTTTCCGCCCATATTAGTTACTTCGTTTAGATTGCATATACCGCCCGAAAACTATAATTTAAAAGCAATTAAACACGAAGAGATAGCCAGAGAAAATGGCCAGCTTCAACATATTAATTTAGCGGGAAATATTAAATCAAGAGGTCAATACATACTGCAATACTAATATCTAATATCTATCTAATCCATACTAATATTATAAATGCGAAAGTAACTCTGTCTGTCTGTCTGTTACTCAATCACGCCTAAAGTACTGAACCAATTTTCATGAAATTTTGTATAGAGATATTTTGATACCCGAGAAAGGACATAGGCTACTTTTTATCCCGGGAAAATGACGCAATCCCAGAAATCCCACGGGAACGGGAACTATGCGGGTTTTTCTTTGACTGCGCGGGCGAAGCCGCGGGCGGAAACCTAGTATATTATAAAGGCGAAAGTTTGTAAGGATGTATGGATGTATGGATGTATGGATGTTTGTTACTCTTTCACGTAAAAACTACTAAACCGATTACAATGAAATTTAGCACACATATAGAGGGTAACTTGGATTAACACATAGGATAGTTTTTATCCCGGAAATCCCACGGGAACGGGAACTATGCGGGTTTTCCTTTGCAAACGCGGGCGAAAATCTAGTACTGCAATATATGCATTAATGCCTTGCCTAACCGGGGATTTATTAACGCGTTTTGTAATAAAGATGTAGTGAAAGATATGGTATGTTGTTTCGTATGTAAGTATTTTGATTATCTAGAGAATTTACAAATATTTCACAATAATCACAGACAAAAATGTCAAAATAATTGATACCGTTTCTGTGTCGTATTTGAAATTTGCATTAGTTTATTTTATTTTTATTCATAATCTCAGATTACACAAACGGTAATTAATTATGTCACAAAAAAAAAACAAAACTTCTTAGAAAATATATTGTATAAATATTATAAAGCTGAAGAGTTTGTTTGTTTGAACGCGCTAATCTCGGGAACTACTAGTCCGATTTGAAAAATTCTTTCGGTGTTGTTCCCATTTATCGAAGTAGGCTATAGGCTATAATAGCATCACGCTAAGACCAACAAGAACGGAGCCACGCGGGTGACACCGCGCGGCACAGCTAGTATAATATATTATGTAAAAACACTTCTCGTTTACGTCACAAAGATTTAAATTAAACAAAGTAACACATATCCAAATGACTCATAATCTCGAAGAAATTGAAAGTGCTTCCAAAATTCTTAATTCCAAACATTAACAATACCGCATTCCTTTTGTCCTTGTTTCTTATAAGGCTTTCACTTCCTTAAAATATATTAAGGTCGTATCGAACCATTGTAAACAAATAATTAGCCTATAGGTAAAACATAAATTAAAATACATTAATGTATTAATTGATACAGTTATTTGTTTATAATAAGTGATAATAGCCACATATCACTATATGACTCAAAGGTTCAATTATTACTTACTAGATTTCCGCCCGCGGCTTCACCCGCGTTTTCAAAAACCCACATAGTTCCCGTTCCCGTGGGATTTCCGGGATAAAACCTATCCTATGTGTTAATCCAAGTTACCCTATATATGTGTGCTAAATTTCATTGTAATCGGTTCAGTAGTATTTGCGTGAAAGAGTAACAAACACACACACATACTCACAAACTTTTGCACTTATAATATTAGTAGGATTTATTACAACTATTACATGCTATTGTTCACTTTATTTTCCCATTAAAATAAATTCCAATTACCGAAGCTAATTTAACGACTTGTGATTAATTACATGTTTATGACTTCAACTCAACGTCGATCAGTGATAAAATTTCGATAAACGTGTATTTTGAAATGTAGTTCCATAAACTAATAGGCTGAAGAAGTACCTTAAGGGAAAATTTATGACAGGTATATCGTAGTTGATATTCCGACATTGAGTTAAAGTTTCGCTCAAAAATAAAATTATTTTGTACATTGTAAGTACACGTAATGTTATCGCATAAAAGCAGTTCCCAATATAAATTCTAGGGATGTAACGATACCGATACCGATGCCGATATATCGGCCGATATATCGGCAAGCCGATATAT
Organism: Colias eurytheme; assembly: GCA_907164685.1. Taxonomy (NCBI): domain Eukaryota; kingdom Metazoa; phylum Arthropoda; class Insecta; order Lepidoptera; family Pieridae; genus Colias; species Colias eurytheme. The sequence continues at coordinate 10,150 of CAJQZN010027481.1, read as the reverse complement.
CGGTATCGCCGATAATAAATCAACCGATACCGATATTTTTTTATTAAATTCTCTCTTTTCTTTTATGTTTTTGCATTGTATTCATTCATATTGTTTTATTTCTGTAATAGTGTTAAGTAGTGTTACCAACTCTCAAAAATATTTATCCCTAAGTTTGTGTCAAAAACCCCTAAAAACGCCTAAATTATTCAGTTGTCCCCCTAAAAAAATATACAAATATAAATTCATAATGATTTAGAAATAATATGCTGTAATATGTTTCAAAAGTCTTTATAATACAAGTTATTTAATACATCAAACTCGTTTAATACATAAAATACGTAAATTTCGTCTTCATCTGAAGATAATTCGACATCACTAGATATCGGTATGAGTCACTAGATCAAGAAATAAATATTAAAACTAGCTAAGTAATTATCAATTTAAAAATATTAAAGAGTCAAAAAATCCCTGAAAATACCCCTAAAAATTTCAGACCCCTAAAAAAATCCTTTCTCACTTATTTACCCCCTAAATCTGGGGGGAAAACCCCTAAGTTGGGAACCGTGGTGTTAAGGAAGAGCGGAACCTCCTGACACAAGCATTTTATTTGCTTACTAGGAGTGTTCCAATCACAAATTTGTTTATGTAAAGGAAAGAAATAAATAATTTTGAATTTTTTTAATTTTTAACGTGATAACGTTTTTAAAATCGTTTTAGTCGGGTGACATGTTCATAAACTTGTGTCACACCAAAACCTCACGAGCGCGATCGCAGGTATAACGAGAGAGAGACGGACCGATCTCCCGTTTCATCTCGAGCGCTGCCACTGCATTATGTTATCACGTAAACATCTCGATCGTAAACCTACTTTACAAACAACCAATTTTTTTGATATCAAATAATTCAAAAATCCGCGCCCAATGAACGATGCGGGAGGCCGCCCGCGCGTGTGCACTTTGTTTTCTGAAAAAACTCTACCAATACTGCCGTCCTTTAACTAAAAAGCCGTTAACCCTCAAATGGTCAATTTTCAGTTTTAAATGTAGGGTGATAGAGTTCAGAATTCTCTATCTTTCTGTCTAAGAATCATTTCTCTAGCATTAATAGTTGTGAAATGAAAATATTGTAAGCCGTTAAGTAACACAATTTTCAGCGATTCCATAACTTGAAAGCGTCTAACCAACACTACTTCGCTAAATTTCCTTTAAAGTACCTTAACCGCCAGATTTAATAATCATTTTTTAGCTTTTTACTTGACTAAAAGTACGTTATCAGATTATACTTGACTATAGGGACGCAAAAGGACTATAACTGCTTTATGATATGCTTTCATATAACGATTCCAATGGAAATCCTTACCTTATTTGCAGTTACTCGCCCTTAACGCTTTTTTAGTTAAATAATTTTATTTATGAAAAATTCTAATAACACTTTTTTGCTTAGCTACAAAGCAGCTAACCCTCATTTTTTAGCTAAAAGGCAGTTATCCGATTCTGGTGATGCATCAGTTTTGGGGATGAGAGTGATGATGAAATAATGTCGCTCCCAAGCAGAGTACCGATTGTTTTTGATTTTCTTTTACAAGACGTATTGTTTCTGATCAGGTTTACTAAGTTTTAAACAATCTAGCAGCTAAATTACGGAAAATATAACAAGTCAAAGTTACGAAAATTTGGTAGGTAATGGTTACGACAGTGCGAACTTTCAATCGTACTTCTCTGTTTAGACTCTGATTTGTCTCTGTAACCGAGAAAGAGAAGAAAGACAGTCTGTACTATTTAATTTTTAAAACTATTTATTAATTATGTAATTTACCCCTTGGGTGGAATTAGTAATCGACTGTCAAGCAATGTACTAGAGATGGTGATACAAAAATTGTTAGGAGTACACTACCTTTGACCCGCTGACGGGGAGTCCATTTTGCAACTATTGCTATTTTTTCTTATCTTTATATGTATAAGATTATTAAGATTTGTATTTTTTACATTGTAGCAAATAAAAAGTTTTCTACCTCCTGCTATTTTCCACATATTCTGGTATATTATATTTTCTGAATGTGGATGAAAGAGTCTTCTAATCATTTGATAAGCGGTTCTACATTATTTATTAAGAGCATCCCACATGTAAGAGCTTGAAGCCCTATTGAAACCAGGGTGTATTTTTTCAAAAATCTTGTGCACAAGTCTTAATTTTTTTTTCAGGAAACGATTTATGTTTACATTGTTTGTGGTTCTATATGTACTCACATATCCGTGACTCGTATGATGGCTTCGCAGAAGAATATTTATAAAATAACGTTAAAATTGCAATTCTAAATGAATATACGGTTCCAAAAAAGAAAAGCGAGAAGATTTATCTCAATCTTAACCCCTTAATGAGCCACTGTAATGAAATAAACGTGAACATGACGAGAAATAAAGGTTAATTTTATCGAAAACTTAAAAGGGTCATTTAGTAAAAGAGTTTAAAATACTTGTTACTCACAATAAGACGCTAAAACCATTAATTTAGATAGTGTTTAAATCCTTAATACTTAAACCTAAAAGCTTTTGATCCTTTTCCTTTCCATTGGTTGACCTAGAGGATGTAATTCCCGAGAGCAAAGCCTCAGACAGCAGCAAATTTTTAACATTAGTAAGATTAAAATTTAGTACAACTATATAGAATCATAGTACAAAAGCATCCAAAAGCCCTTAAACGCTGATTATAAAGTTTTTGAAATTTAAATTAAAACGAAAGTCATAGCTTAAAAGTAGTTATAGTAGCTTAACGACGTTTTAGGTAAGCATTTTATTACTAAATAAAAAAAAATCACAAAATGAAAATAAAAATACTAAATTACTTAGCTAAAAAGTCGCTATGGTATGTGAACGGCCGTCTTGTCCAGTAAATAGTTAAAATTTTCAGATTATATGCTGAACTAAACGAGAAAAAGTGAATTTAAAAATAAATTATAACAGTTTCTGGGTAAAAACTAATATTTATATATAATCTGTCGATCGATGTATCTCACAATAATTATTGTGTCATAATTTTTAAGAAATAACGATTTCCGTGTTTTTTGCCATTTACTCGAAACTCACTTCGTGGGCTTAACGGCTTTCTAGTTAAAGGACGGCAGAATAGTAAACTTTTATTAGGTATTAACTGACTTCGTAAAATAATAATACTAAAATAAATGGTTTTGTTGTTTTTTGATTTGGCATTTTTATTTAAAAGAATACGATTAACAGTTGTCTCTGTTAAATGTTGGTATCTTTTTATGCATAATTCACTATTTATTTTTCTACCAAGCCATCGATATCGGTATCGGTATCGGTATCGCCGATACATTACTACAAATATCGGTATCGGTATCGTATCGGCAAAATCATGTATCGTTACATCCCTAATAAATTCCCTTTTTATTTTAGTTCCACCCCACATTCATTTATTGCAATGATTCCATGTCTTTTCAACTAATATTTCTAATACTAAATATTAGTACGGTACCTGTCCTGTTAATGAAATAAACCTCTTTATATATTTGACTTTGAGTCTGAAAAATAGTATTTCTTCTTAGCATAATTATCTAGAAACAACAAAGTGTTTATCGTTTAAATATATCGATAGCCTAAACACAAAACAATGCAATACCCATCTGCGTTCAATTTAGTAGGTACTATCAAACTATGCGCCTCCATTACCGAAGGAGCGACGTGACTGGCGTGGTAATGCCAAGGACTAATACTTGGACGTTCACCTATTAACGCATTCTGTTGACATATTCGATCTTGTTCTAGAATGCTCTATGAATTTTGGATAGACAGCTTTTGGACTTTGGACCTAAGAATTGATGCAGTTCATATTTTCAAGTATGTTCCAGAAATATGTTCTAGCCCTTAATCCGCAGCTTCGCTCGCGTAGTCAAAGAAAAAACCGCATAGCTCCCGTTTCTGTGAGATTTTCGGGATAAAAACTTTCCTATGTATTAATCCAAAATACCCTCTATGTGTGTGCCAAATTTCCTGAAAATCGATACAGCAGTTTTAAGGTGAAGGAGTAATAAACACACAAACATACAAACTTTCGCATTTATAATATTAAGTAGGATACTTTGGATAGATAATGTTCAGAATACTAACTGCTCTCAAACTTTGCACAGAAATGCAGGGATTTATGTCCAAAGTCCAGAATAGATTTAATGAAAACTACCTCCGTCAGTCTTGATATAATATTTACTTGGAGAAACTTTGTTCGCTACATTGATTGCATCCCTAAGTATGCACTATTTGTATTATTAGTAACTTCTGACGTTTCTGATCGAAATTTACTTAAAATAAACAAGTAAACTATAGTTTACAGCATGTAATTCGGTCTTATTAATATCGAGAATACTTCGATATATAATTCAACGAGAAACTTTGGTTGCTATGTAATTTTTTTATATTAAAATGTAATATAGAATGACATAACTTATTATCATATTAATACGGCCAAATAAACCAAACATCTGCTATTTTATATTTTAAAGGTCAAGAGGAAACTTCAAGAATCAGCGACATTTTAATCAAATTTATTAGTCTTTATTTTGCTTGATTTATAATAACATCATTTTAATTTCAAAATGAACACAATTACCAACAAGATAGAGTCCTTTTTTGGTGGACACGAACGTATAATAAATCAAGCTTTAACCAATCTGTTAAGAATTAAATAATCTCACGTAGCATAGCTCGGCTGCGTATGCGCACATTGATATATAGACAATAGACATATTGTTTGATAGGAAGCTAACCTACTGCTATGATCATAATTCCTGAATAGTGACGTCATAGGAGCCTAGGTCCCTTTCCTGTGCATAATATATGCATATACACTGGCAAATAGCCTAGAGAATCCTTCTAATATTATAAATGCGAAAGAGTTTGTAAGGATGGAAGGATGAATGTTTGCTACACTTTCACAAAAAAACTACTGGACGGTTATGGATAAAACTTACAGTAACATTACTGTAAATTTAAGTAAGGTTATACATCAGTAAAACACATGAGCTAAAGAACAGCTTTTACTGAGAAGTACCTAACTAATAAAACCTTACTAAATAGCATTATCGAATTATAAATTAATTAATTTTAATTATACCAGTATGAACTTTTGGTGGAATTGAGAAGAACAGACTTTACAGTCGTATTAATCATGTAGCATTTTTAAACTTTATAGAAGAGGTATTATTTTATCTGTGGTGGAGATTTAGAAACTTCTGGAAGAAAATAAGTTGGTACATTTAAAACAATCGCCAAGCAGGCTGAGACAAATGTCAGAGAATAGAATAATGCTAAGGAATAGAAACTGCTATCGCTTATTATTGACATAGGCTCATGACTTTTTAGTAATGTTCCGGTCACACTACTAACGACGACGACGACCACGAGCAAAATTCCCATCCAGACAAAATTTGTTCAAAATAAAATACCTATTAAAATTTCCCGTCATAGCAATTAGTATGTACTCGGAAAGGAAAAAATTTCGAGGTCAATTAATAAAAAATATGTTTTTTTGCGATTTTCGTTGAGACGGTAAGTTAATCATATAATCGCCTGGGACCAAAATAATTGTAGATCATAAAATTATCTATAAAAAACTTCAAATACATTTTTTCTAGGAGCCACGGTTCTAACGAAAATCTATTTTTTCATTCATTGATCTCAAAAAAAATCCAATCACCAAAACGACAGGAAATTTAAATATTTTATTTTTAATTGTGTTTTGCACAATTTTGTTACATTGCGACTGGATGAAAATTTTGTTCGTGGTCGTCGTCGTCGTTGGCAGGGTGAACAACTCCTAAGCAAAACATCATACCCTTATGTCAATTAGTATCGATAGCGCATTCTATTCCTTTGCGTTTTGACGTTTGTCTCAGCGCTAAGCTTTGTTTTAGCAATGGCGATATTTCATCGTTTTTATGTAAAACCATGTAAAACTAACAAAACTTCATTTTCAATAGCTATTAGGTAATTACTCAATGTTTAAAGTGTGTGTTTCAAATATATTTTACACTTTAACATTACAAGTTGCAAAATAACTGAAAGAGATTGTAAGTTCGCATTGCTTTAATTCTTGCAATATTTTTTTATAATTCCATTTGACTGTATGTAACACTATCTTAAATTGAAACGACCTCAAAATGGTTAATAATAATCTTCACGAATAATATATCTTCACGATCACATATCAAATGTTAATCGTCTCATAAACAAAAATAAAATGATTTTTTAACTAAATATAAACTTGCTTTGCCCATGAAAATATATATATATATATATATGTGCGACTAAAATGAAATTTCACAAAGATTTTGTCATGACAAAATTATTGAAAAAATTGTAGCCTGGGCAAGATTGCAACTAGCATGTATCGACTCTGCTACATATTTTATGTATCACTAGATACCATGATGCTTGATACATATAATTTTTTTTTTATAAAATATCTATTGTTTAAATGTAACCATAGGTTTTCAAAAGATATTCCATCCTTTAAACTCATTAAAGGCATCCAGATTAATTCATAAAAATATTTGGCTATGAACCGTTTAATATGAAATACATTTTTGTTTGGTGATGCCTGCATAAAGTTTCTTCTTTCACCATAATATAGAACAATCTAGAAGTGTTACCAAACAATGGCTATAGTTACAGGCCAGGGGTGAAGGGATAACACAGATGATCGCTTGCGCAACCGCTTGCATCTTCCGTTCACCACGCTTGAGTAACTGGACGGTGTGGGATGGGGGATAAGCTGTAGCGGGTTCTATATGCGATTTATTACATAGGGAGATATCTATTTTTGGTTGAAATCGTGAAAATGTAACTAAATGTTGTATTGGGTCGAAGTTCGATATCTATACTAATATTAAAAAGCTGAAGTTTTTGTTTGTTTTTTGAACGCGTTAATCTCAGGAACCACTGGTCCGATTTGAAAAATTATTTCGGTGTTAGATAGCCCATAGGCTATATATCATCACGCTAAGACCAATTACAGAAGTGGAACACTGCGGGTAAAACCGCAGGACACAGCTAGTTTTATATAAAACTAGCTCGGGTAGGAATTTATTTTTGTAGTTTTCTTAATTTTAAGTCACTATCGTAATTCAGGTAGAGATAATAATATTCAACAAACCAAAAGTTATTAAAATCCGTTCAGCTGTTCTCGAGTTATAAGTGGATTTACTAACTTGACTCGATTTTTTTTTAATAATAAAGCATATGTTTCTAACGAAATTTATAGAGCTTTGATGAACATTCTATGGCGTCTAATAGGGTTCAAACGGCAATTGGCTACTCAGTAAAATACAATGAGTCCAATTGAAGAGAAGAGTCAAAAAAAATGTTTAGTTGTAAATTACCATTGCAAAGCACAATTACCATTCAAGTTATATTTATTTAAATACTAGCTTTCCACCCGCACCTTCGCCCGCGCAGTCAAAGAAAAACCCGCATAGTTCCCGTTCCCGTGGGATTTCCGGGATAAAACCTATCCTATTTCCCGGGATAAAAAGTAGCCTATGTCCTTTCTCGGGTATCAAAATATCTTTATACCAAATTTCATGCAAATTGGTTCAGTAGTTAAGGCGTGATTGAGTAACAGACAGACAGACAGAGTTACTTTCGCATTTATAATATTATAGTATGGATATTTATTTAAATATGCACCATTACAATGTAACTACGATACTAAAAGAAAACGCTTTCCGCTCCTAACTTGTACTCTGATAAAGTAATGCGGTATATCTGTACGTGAAGCAACTTACTTTCAAAGTAAATCGCTTTTGCAACTCCGCAGTGGTCGAGAATCGAGATGCTTCGACTAGTTATCATTTTTTACGTCTGGTTTAAATGTTAACATTTCGTTCCGTAACTAATGCTTAACTAATAGTAATTTGGTGCTTGTTGGTCATGAAATGTCATAAGAAGATGAACTTTATGTGTAAACATTATTTAGCATGGCTTTATATTATTACGCTATGTAAATAATTGAATAGTGTTATATAGTCTGTACAAAATTATGTTTAAGCGTATTATAAGCAACTAAGACAAATATTGATAAGAAAGGATCGAAGAAAAAAATATCCGGAGTATATTTGGTATCGAAACCTGAATTATATAAATCAAAGGGTAATGACTTGATAAATTGTGAAATATCCTGTATTTTATTCACTCTTCTATTGGAAAAGGAATTAATAAATGTATAATCAAACGCTTCATAATTATAAGGTTCTCTATCTACAGCCTACAGTGACCTAGTTTAATTATATTTACGTTATTTTTTTATTCAATCACTTTATAGATTGACGATTCAATTTGTAACTTATAATTAATTATTTGCTTTGATAAAATATGGTGCAATTGACATTAAATTTTTGTAATATAATAATTTGAATTTATTAAGTGATTGCCGTAATTATTCGGGTCAGTACAATCCGGAACAAAATAAGCATATTATTGCATTTAATTGTACATAAATTTTATATTAAGATAAAACTGACCTATTTTCAGGAATTTTAAATTTCATAACAATCGTTGCAATAATATTCACAAGATTGAATAATTTATTCGTTCATAATTTATACAAATTGAGTGTGTGTTTTAATTTTTTTTTAATCTGCATTTTTAATCCATATCTCATCATCATAAGTGTCTAGAAACCAGGATATAAACGTGTCCCAAAAACAGGTGTTACACATTGGCTACTAGGTTTAATGAAACTAATAAATATCCGCTGATTACGTAAACAATCAGGAGGAGAACAAAATAAACTTAGGCTAAAAAAATAGAGTCACAAAGATATACCGATATTTGCCAAGAATTCATTATATAAAGTGACTGCACGTCGCGACTTCACTCGACTCTAAGAGCAACTTTAGTAAAATTCATTTTCATAACACTGAGTGTACCAGTTCATTTATCAATTGAATGAAATGAAATGTTAATTAAACCATCTTTAAGTTCCTGGCACAGCCGCGAGTGTAGGCGTCGTCTATTTGTCCCATCATTAAAGTGGGTCGACGGAACACAGTGGGGTTTTAGTCGGTAAGAATCCGACATAACCTTCTCCCGGGGAAGGAGCCGTGGGTGTCTTTGGAAGATTTCCCCACTTTAAAAAAAAAGGCGTCGTCTATTTTGTCTTAATTATAGAGACTAGTATAGTACTACTAGTAAACTTTAGTACCTAGGTCATTGGATGCATTTCACATTTGTATTATCGATTGATATTCTTTACGGAAAGTGCTTTCTGTGCCTTGTCCAATCGAGTTACTCTTTCAATAGTCTCTATAGGGAATTGAATCTAGGCTTCGCTCTCACAACGAACTAGCGCTAGTCACTGTACCAATAAAAAACACTTTAGAAAACGTTCTGTAAACTATTTCATTACTACTATAAAATTTCCAATACCAAAAAAAGTTGCCGAGTGTCATAACGAATTATCTAATATTGGTATTAAAACCAGTTCGAATAACGCACAATGAAAACATTTCCATACGTTTTAAACGTCGCCTATTAACCCCGTTTGTAACCTAATCCTCTAATTTCGATGACAAAATTAAACAAGCTAAATTGGACTCTTTGGCTCTGTAATTATGACTAAATTCGTATGCCACCTGTCTCAGTATTGGATGAAACCGGTATGATCCGTGACGCGTATGTCGCGACCGTGCGACCTTGACACTTGACATAAAACATTTTCTTCATTCATCTGGCTTCGAATACGTAACCTTGTCCATGGCAAAGTTACACAAGAAAGTCGGAATGTTGGAATACATGTCAATATTATGATATCGACCATGTTATGGAACATTAAGTAAGTAAAACAAAAAAGGAGCTTTAGCGTTGGACGATTTAAGAGAAATTTTGTAATATTGTCTAATGTCTTTTTTACAAAATTCCTTCTTTACATATCTATATAAAACTCCCTTGATTTTTCTATTGTAGTTCTATATCGTTTAGCGTTGATAAAAGTGTTATAAGGCGTTTTCCAACATTCAGAAAAAATCAATAAAGACACCAACTTTAAATAAAAATATTCTAGAATGAATTACAGTTTTACAAAAGAAAGGGTTTAGAAACGCTTACTGTGGAGTGCGTGATAATTGATATTAATTACACTAGGTACAGTACCTTTGGGT
>CAJQZN010027479.1:0-14596 GCA_907164685.1 Colias eurytheme | reverse complement strand
CCGCCATTGTCAACAGGACAGCTGTTGCCATGGCAACATGGCACACAACACATGGATGTTTCGCCGCCATTACTAGGCTTCACTCAATGTTTAGGCGATATACCGTCCGTCTTTTTTTATACGTCCATGGTTCTGCCATTTGTCATACAATATTTTGCAAAACACACGATCAAGCAGCTTACGCCATAGCTGAGTTCGGTATGAATATAACTTTCTATATAATAAAATAGATTTAGAATTATAAGTGTGTGTAACTTGTGTATTAAATTAATCTATAAATAGATTTAACGATGATCTGAATGTTTAGGTAAGGTTTTTGTTATTTATTCGAGAGAATGATGAAAGTAAAATATATAATGAAGATGAATACTTTAAAAGGCGTTGTTTATTTCGCAGTCAATATCAAATTGCCTGTCAGTTGCCCTCAAGTTACGCGATTGTGTATTGCTGTATCAATATCCTGTGAATAAGAAAGTCAACATAAATTAATACTCGTTAAATTCACGGGTGATTAATCCACAATACTTAACAATATCTACTTTGGTTTGGAAATTAAACATAAAAAGCTTCATAAAAGCTTATTAATAAATTTAATGCTCTCAAAAATATAGAAACAAAGTCCCAAAGAAGCTAGGTTTAGGTACGTATAATTTGGCTATCATATAAACAAACTAGCTATGCCCCGCGGTTTGGTCTGTGAGTGATGGTATAATATTAGCCTTCCTCGAAAAATGGACTGTCTATAATTGGTAACAGTGAATTTTTCAAATCGCACCCGTGGTTCCTGATGCAAACAAAGATAATAGCACATTCAAGCAAACAATTTAACCAACTCTTAAGCTTTATCAAATTGATACAGATATAATGTCCAAATAATTTACTTAAAATTTTCTGAATTAAATTTTTTCAAGTAAAAATCTATAGGTATTTCTATAGGTAGATGTTGTCCTTCAACCGCATACATTTTTCACCACGTAACAAGCCACCAAAAGAGTTTGCAGTGAAATAACTCGAGTACATACATATTATTTAAAGCGAAATTTATAAAATACCGTTCATCGACACCCATATTTGAAAGTGCAGTGAAGCAATGGCTTCTGAGCGGTCGTCAATTAATTACGCCTGACGTTTAAACAAACGCATGAATGCACATAAGTACATGTGAGATGCTTCTTACTTGTTTTACGAGTTTATTGAATTACCATCAAAATTCAGTGTACTTTAATGAAGTGAAAATAAAACTACGTAATTGCATTAAAGGCCTAAAACCCTCGAAATATACAAAATATGTACAATTGAATGATGTAGAATTGCAAATATGCAGAAGATGTAGATTGTAGACAATTGCAGATATAATAATAGTAAATGGTTAAATATGCACACCGGATCTTAGAACTTGTATTAAATAGTACAAGTTTGAGATACTTAAATAAATATAAACGGAAATTAAAACATGAAAATGTGAAGTTTAACACGTTCGCGGACAGTAACGACCACTGGCGTCTAGACAGCTAAAAGTGATACGACAGTACGTCTGTCGACGTATCAGTTTTTACTTGCATAAAATCAGTACGCCAAACGACGAGCGATTTTTCATACTATCATAAAGAACGGCATGTTGTACTGTCATTACAGGTATAATTACGACTTTTGTACTGTCACTGCATTATTTACAAAAATTCGTCAAAGGAAGGTACTTCCACGCATACATTCATATTTTTTTACCCCTCTCCCCGCGCACACTACGCCCGTGGGCGTCATGTTTGCATACGGTTAGTCGAGTACTGCGCCGCTGCGGTGATCCCGCGTGCCGCGTGTGAATTGTTGTTTAGAAAGTGAGTATTTTGTTTCCAACGTAATTTAATTGTTTTACTCATACTGGGTGTACTAATTCAAGTCTAGTTGCTTATGTAAACAACATATTTATGTTGCTATTGTTTGTTGTGAACACGATTTTGTTGAACTAAATTTGTAACGAATATTTTTGCAAATGGCGTCTCGAGACTCGTTCGAAAAAGAACAAAAACGTCTTCAAGACCTGTTTGATGCAGCGTCTACCCCTGAATCGAGTCCATACCCATTTGCTGATGATGGTGACTATGAATCTGACGCTGAGTTACTTACGACGTTTACGCCTATATCCGTTCTGTCATATCATATGGTTTTTTAACCATGTGTTGTAACACTACGCCCCTGGGCAATGTATGAAAAAAAGTAGTGTCTCAGTAGCTGCAACCTGTAAACCAGTACTGTCCGCGAACGTGTTAATATATGAGTGTTTTGATATAATAATTATTTCTATCATATAAACTAATTCTAAAACTATACATATGTGGGCTATCAATAATTTTAAGGGCCAATAACAACATACCCATCTCTAAAAGTTTGAAGCTAGAAATGTTAACAGAAATCCCAAATTAGCTAGTTTCTATTCACATTAATGTTTTAATTACAAATTATAATTTGCTTTATGGTTCAGTTGACATTTGACAGTTGACATCTGACAATGACATTAGACAGGCAACAGCTGGTAATTGTCGAAAATGTACAATGGCATTACGTGTTTTTTTACGATTTGCCTTTTGAAATATATTATTGCAATACACGATGAAATCAAAATTATCAACAATCTCTAGTTTTAACGCTTTATCAGTGGGTAAACGTCGTTTAAATCACAGCAGGCATGTTATTCTTAGGTAGATCTACCAAAACAGAAACCATGAAGAGTGCTTGGAAAAAGCAAATTGAGATGAATATCCTCCTGGATCGTTGTAAAACCGTGGTAATTCTATCGAGTGTTGTGTGTATGTTTGCTGCTGTTATAACGTTGCACAAGATCTTGAGCCATGATGTGAAATTTATCAAACCGTTTGCGCCCATACCAGCTGGATTATACGGAAACTATCTGGAGCCATTTGTAGGAGAACCTCCGCCTTCTCAGCCTAAATCATACGACAAAGCGCGAGATGCGGAAGCTGTTGTGTCTTTAAACGCGGCTTTGGACATGAAAAAACACGGAAAAACTGATAAAGCATTGAAACTATTTCAACACGCATTTGCTCTCTCACCGAAACACGCTGACATCCTCAACCACTATGGAGAGTTTTTGGAAGATACCAAAAAGGATATAGTTAAAGCGGACCAACTTTACACTTTAGCCTTAACCAATTATCCAGATCACAGAGGAGCACTGACGAACAGGCAGCGAACCGCGAGCATTGTTGAGAATTTAGATCGCGAAATGTTACGAAAAATTAACGAAAAGCGAGACGCGTTATTATCGATACCAGAAAATGATTCTGCTTTATGTAGAGCCAAAAAAGAAGCTTATTTTCAGCACATATACCATACTGTTGGTATTGAAGGAAATACAATGACGCTACAACAAACACGAAGCATATTAGAGACGAGAATAGCAGTCGCTGGTAAAAGCATTGATGAACATAATGAGATATTGGGTTTAGATGCAGCGATGAAGTATATAAATGCTACATTATTATATCGAATGCGAGATATTACAATGGGGGATATATTGGAGATACACAAGAGAGTTTTAGGGCATGTAGACCCAGTGGAAGGGGGGCATTTTAGAAGAACACAAGTGTATGTTGGCGGTCACATACCTCCGGGCCCTTCAGAAATACAAGGTCTGATGACACAGTTCTTGGAATGGCTTAATTCGGAAGATGCTTTGGAGCTTCATCCTGTGAGGTAAAATAGAATTTAATTTACATGTCTATCAGAGCACTAACAGTTTCATTTTTCATCAAATTTCAATTGAATTATTAGTTTTATAAGTAGAAAAAGTGCTCATTACTTTTACAATTATTAACAACATAAATTCAATTATAAACTGCTTCTATTCATAAATACCTAGATTGGAACGGTGTTGAATGTAAACTTGTCAACTTGCTATCCAAGAAGGCAATTGTTTTTGTTAACAACTGCAACTATATTAGTGTTCAGTTGTTTATATACCCCATTAAATTTCCAGATACGCAGCTCTAGCACACTACAAGCTAGTCCACATTCATCCGTTCATAGATGGTAACGGCCGAACCTCTCGCCTACTCATGAACCTACTGCTCATGCAGGCTGGCTACCCACCAGTGATTATAGCGAAGCAGCATCGACATTTGTACTATCAGCACTTGCAAACTGCTAATGAGGGAGATGTTAGACCATTTGTCAGGTAGGTAACTTATATCGCCTGGCCTTAATTTTGCTCATTATATTCTATGTTAAATTGTATATAGGGCTATATAGGTAAAATAATTATGAAGAAAGAGTCTTAAGATATAGTATATTAGGTCCGACTAAGCTTTAAAATAGCCAAAATGAATTCGGACTAGATCTATTAGGATGCCTAACCAACTTTTAAAAGATATTGAACTCACACATTCCTACGGTTTTTTATCACAAAATGACAGAATTTCAGAAACAATTCTAATATCATATCATATCTACTGTTTCAAAATGGTAAAACCCCATCACATAGATATAATGCATGAATCTCAGGAATACATAAATTTTCCACAATGTGTTTAGCTTGTGATATAAATTATTATCTGTTTTATCCATGAAAAAGGTTATTAGATCCAATACATTAGCAGATGACTCTGACTATAGATAATAATAATTGCAGCCTATAATCACCATTTTATCTCACTAGTTCACACACTATGCTTCCTACTATGTACGTAAATTTTACAAAATTATTTATTTAGTGTGATAATTATTATTTTTTTTAATTAATTAATCTTAAAATGACCATTATCTGTTGGTGAATCGCTAAATTCGGTCATTTTGAGATGACCAGTCCTTAAAAAAAGTTTTTGTTCCGTATAATTTGAAATATCTTGTAAAATGCAATGCAGATTTATCAAAAGTAAATTTCATCATGATTAAAGTGCAACTGAGCGTAGGTGAAAGTTAGAATGCGAAGGTCAAATTACGAAGACCGTAGTCCGGATGATCCTATCAACTATCAATATAGGCGTTATTTTTATGAAATAAATACTCGAAAGTCGAAACAGACATAATTTTTTCATTATTTATTATAAACAATCTCAATCAGATAAAAATCTCGTAACAGTGCTGCTTTTCATGAACCTCGAAAATGGCTTAACTAATTTTCATGATATTATTCTTCAACAAACTACCATGCCTAAGTGATAAATAACTGGCAGAACCCCGATTGCTGAGTTGGCATTACCACGCATTACATATTATATTATTTTCTTATTACCATCGAAATGTTTCCAGATTCATAGCACAGTGTACTGAGAGGACATTGAACCTGTACCTGTGGGCTACAAGTGAGTACAGTCACATGGTGCCCGCCATCGGAGAGCCGCACATATTGACCGGAGAAGGCTTTGAAGATCTGCTGTAACTACACTTGTATAGAAACATAAAGCATATCAAAACTGCCTGTTTATCTATGAAAAAAAGTTTCATTTTTTGTATTACATCTGGCAGCATTAAGCAAGTTACATGATTTATGATTAATTTAAAATAACTTCCTTTTTGGAGTCTTATAATTATTATCCTTGTGTATGAAGGTGTTAACTTATTATTTATTGATAATAATCAAGAGCATTTAACAGGATATGACTCTAAGGAATTGTCTTGTGAATGTTTGCCTTTTGCAATCTTATGAGTTATAATATTATGTAAACTGTCTATAAATCCTTTCCTTTGTATATAAAATTTTTCAATGTTTTATTTCGCTTATTTATGTTTTTGAGATATAAACAACTGTTGCGACAAATGTTGCGACCTATTTTATCTGTACATCCCAATGTTTTTTTCGGTCAAAAATCGTGTCGACTATAACATCACAAAATAAGTTAATTATTGCCTTACTCCGTCGCTTTTGGCGGGTAAAAAACTAGTAGTATGTAATTAGAGGTATGAGGTAAATTATATTATTGTTATTTATGCAGTGAATTAGTATTATTATCCTTGTCTTGATATAATTTATGTCCGCGGGCGGGCTCGTGAAAAAGCATAACTTATTCAGTACCGGTAAAACCTGCTAGCTTTGCCAACGGTTGCAGACTTTGCCATAGCCAACTTCTGAGGGAAAAAGTGTAGTCACATCTTAATATCAGTTTTTTGTCATGTATGCATGCCTTTATAGTAAAATTTATGAGTTAAATGGCAAAACCGAATGAGATGTGGCAGCCCAGCTTGTTTTTGAGATGTAATTTTCGGCGGTTACTTTTTTCGAATTTTGGCGGTATGAAACTTAGTGCTCCGGAACTTTTACAAAAACAAACGGGAAAAGCATTGCCTACGTAAGTATTTTTTTGATATTATGTTAACATAATGTTCTTTAGCTAAATAAAAGCTGATTTACTGTGCTACAAGCTACCTTTACTTCGCAATTGGTATTGGTAAATTCAACAACCCCAATCACAACGTCTGTGATGGTGACTTTGCCATGTTTTGTTGGAGGTTAGGGCTGCCACAAAATTTCTGATGAATATTTTATCAAGTTTAAAATAACAACAATTTTTATATTCAATCAAGATCATATAAATAAGAATTTGTCATTGTTTAAATCTTTTAGGAATGTCGTGTAATGTGTGATATTAAAAAAAAAGTTAGTTAGTTTAATGAATACTATTTTTTTTTGTTTTATTATGTAAAACAATTCAAAGTTAAGAAACTAACTAGAAGTAATTGATTATGTTTTTTTTTACTTTTACTAATATGTTCCTACTACGAAAACATTTTTATTTGACAACCCTAACCCTAACTTCTTCTTATATAGGAAATATTTTGGAAAGGTTGGTGAATTTGCCACCTTCTTAGAGAGTTAAATTACCAGTGCTAAATAATATAAAGTTTTTACTTTATTTTACGGGATATAGGAAGAGTGCAAATATATTACTTTTTAACCTCATAAACTCCAAAAATTTCATTTTTTCTTTCATATGGCAAATTTACCAGAAGTGACAGCTAACTTTGCCATAATTGTTTTTATGCTTAAAATATTATAATTTACAAAAATGAAATAGATATTTAGTAATAATGTAAATTTTCATGAAATTTACTACGTCTAGGTGCAGGTTACTCATTACGTTTTCATACAATTATATTTTTTTAAAGCGAATCAAACTTTTTAACACATGAAAAAGTGGCAAAGTAAGCAGGTTTCACGGTATTTGATATATTTCTGAAATTTATATAAAAGTGTAAATTAGAAATTTATTAATTTTGACTCTAAATTTATTATTATATATTATCTCACCGATAGTGTTTTACGAAGTACTGTTACTATTCTAGCTTTACTTCAACTGTGAGAGGTGTGTAAATATTGTACAATTGTATAGTTAGTACTGTAATAACTACTTATTGATGTTTAATTTGTAATTTTTCTGTGATGATTTATTTATTATGTGTTTTAATTTTTATTAAGTACTAAGTACATAATTTCTGTGTTAGCTTAAAACGTGCCTATAAAATTTTATTTATACAGTTGTAATATGTCTGAAAACGCATTTATTATAGTGCAATACCATCTCGTTCAAAAACAGAAATATCGTCTTCCATTTTTAAACTGATTCATTTCCATACTTCAGTGGGTCTTAATAAATTATTGCAATTTAATTTTTTGTTTTATTTATTTTACCTTTATCCTATGTTAGAAAAAATTCATAACGATAACCAAGATCTCTGGTTTTTTTTGGTTTAACGAATTGTCGTTGGGCTCATGGGATAGGTAGGTATAAACTATTATTCACTGTATTTCATTTGTGCATTCGCCTTAATGACTATTATACTAGTAGACGCGGCATACGCCAACATCATTGCACTAACAAACAGCGTAATTAATACATACCTACTTACTAACGCATTATCACTAATACAGTTGTTCTCTCTTTCACTCTCACGCACGAGACATAATACATGTCTCACTCATGTACTTCGTAATAACAACTTCCGATTAAAATATAAAAAGAACGACCAGCCACGACGCTGAATGGTGCGTGACTAAGTGAAACTCGGGCACTTAGCTGAGTTTTTTCTTGCCAAAATAGAGAGCGGGTAACGTATTTTACTTTTTATGAGCTTTTTATATAGGTATCATAGATTCGCCTATTTAAAATGTGTTCGAAAATTAAGCTCAATAAAACACCAATAAATTTATCCCTTCTCACGTTGAATGTCGTGATGCTTAACGAATGCTATTTTTCACTGTTCAATGAGTTCAGAAATGGTCTGGTTACTGTATTATTGTATCTATAGATTTAATTTGTACTACAAAATTTTCAAGGATCTATATTATCTGTATCTACAAACATCTTTGTAATTCTACATTCTGCAAATAAAGCAATTTGAATTTGAATTTTCACTTTCAATAATTTCTGTATTATTCGTTTTTCACCAGATCGGTAGATGGTACAAATATTTTTTAACTTCAGAGGAAAGGAATAAAATAAAATCGGTCATTCAATTTCGATTAATTTATTATAATGTGCGATGTTAAAATATGTTTATTACAATAAAGCATTTCAACTAGTGCGAGCGTCTCGACTCTCGCCGCACCTCGCATCCCACACTTTGATTTTCACTTCTATACAAACCAAAACAAATTCATCAAGGCAAAACTTAGTCGCTATCCATCGAGCCAAACGGCCCTTACAAAAATCATATTTTCAAGAGATTTCAGTACAATCAAATGTCGGACTCTGATACAGAGTACCGCGTACGTTCTTTATTTATTAAACAAGCACTATCTAATAACTTTATAAGCCGTAGTATACATAGGATCCACCTCTAAAATTCAGTGGAGGCTACACCGTTACATCTAATACCGTTTCTCGCATTTATAACCACATTTGCTACGTCAAAACAAACAATAGAAATATGATCGTAATTTATTCGTTTTATTGAAAGCATTTAGAGGGAGTTTCAAGCGAACTGTTAAATAATTAATAAAATTAACTACATATAAATACCGCGACCTTAGAAGGCATTGACGAAATACTTTTGTAAGCACCAGTTTAGAACGAATTTATCAACACATTTCTTTTCAAATCATTCCACAGATTACAAAAAAAAATTAAAGTTCAGAAGAAAATCCTCGCAATTTACAATATAACCTATAACAATTGTTATCACAAAATAAGTCGTATTACAAAAATAAACGAAAATATAAGTAATGACTTTAACTTAATTAGTCTTTTCAAATGTTTTTCTATTTTTAATTAATGACAATAATATGTTTTTACTATTTTTATGAGTGATCCTAAAATAAATGACGTAAAAATGATTGCTAACAATAAAAAACATCTGTGTATAGAAATTTACCTCACCGGCTCTTGTCAGTTCTCAATCCACGCAATCCTAAAATAGTCGATAGTCGATATTAGGAAGTCATGTCGAATAATGGAAGTTTATTTTATAAATAAGCGATCGTCAGTTAAAAATACTATAATAGATAACATATGATAGAAATCACATAAGAGTCGTGAAAATGGACCGACTATGCCAGATCTCTGTTGGGCTTAAATAGCAATCTCTAACGAATAATCTCGACATATAAATATATATTTAACAACAACAAGCGCTTTCATAGCAATACGACTGGACGATTGGCGTAAATGAAGAAAGGAAATCTATGAAAATAAAGCATTTTTTAAATAGAATAAAGAAGATGTGTTCGAAATAGATCGACGCTGATTATGACCGTCTTTTTCTTTTTAAAACCGTTTATGAACTTTTCTTTGAAATCTAATCATAGAACAGTTATACAGATAGATAAATAAGAGAATATGACACTCATTGCCACATAAAGTATTTTTTCTAAATATAATTGACGTTAATTATTAAAAATTGAAACAGTTGCATCAAATTATTAATATACTTAGATGCATAAAATTTGCCAATCACCCAGCATATATAAAACCATCTCTAAACTCATATTATACAGCAAATAATTTGTTCCATACATCTGCTACACGAAACATGTACTTTCACAACATTACGAGTATTTTAAACGACTAAGGGACCACATTATATCGAATCAAAAACGCAGCCTTTGCCCAAACGTCAATGAAATGTAACCAAAAAGAAATTGTCATGAATTTTTTTTAGTCACAACTTTGAATACACTTGGTTACCAAATATCTAGTTAGGCCTTTAGCAGAGTTAAATGCATCGAAAATAAATAAAAACACACCGGATATTTTAATTCGTTTTTTCCTCGAATGGCAATACAAAGTGGGATCACAATCTAAACACATATTATTCGATTAGTAAATCTGAAATAAATATATTTTAAATTGATTCAATCGTTCACGTAACTGGCACGTTGCAGAATTGAGAAAAATTCAAAATGGCCGTTTCGCGCCATCTACACTGTTCATAGACAATAAAAGAGCAATAAATATAGCAAAGTTCAATGAAAATTAAACAGTTTTAAATCAGTTTAAAACACATTTATTTCCACTTGTAACCGACAAAACTACACTTGTCCAGTTACAATTTTTATTAGAATACAGTTTATCGCCGTAAGTTGTACCGCGGGCTTAGTCCGTGCTTATAACACATCTTAAAATAAACAGTCTATATATTGACACGACGGCATCTTGATGTAAGCTTGCGTTTGTCTGGACTGAGGTGAAACGTAGGCCAGCTACAATGTTTTAGCATTTCAATACTGTTTATAATTTCACAGAGCCACACCTTTATGGCTACATACTATAATGCTATCTTTCTCTGTCATTCAGAAGTATCATACACAAGAGCGAGAAAGAATGATCTGTCGATGATAAGAAGCGAAGCTTGAAAGCTTCTCGCTTTAACATAATTCTGATTGACAGCAAGAGACAGCGTTACAGAACACTATAACTGTCATACAGATGTGACTTGGGCCATAACCGCCATCTTGTCAATTATTTTGAAACTCTTCATATTACAAACATAGTCAAACGAAAAGTACTCGATGCGAATTGTAGAATACCAAAATGAATACATACAACATTAAATTTTAATGAGAAACAATTTAGATAGTTGCATACATAGCGGTTATATACATAGGAACTTTACTACATATGTACGATGCACTAAATGATATACAAAAATATATTCTAATCATGCGACGGAAGGTGAAGAGAGAGCTTGGACAATACGCACCGAGTTTCACAACGCGTCCACGGCACACGCAAATTTCCGAGCGGTCGACAATTAAAAAACAAAAACGAACCGAAACAAACATTCAAAATTCGAATCGCAAATTTCAGGCCGTACACGTTTGACAGCTGACGTCATCGAGAGCGCGGGAGCGTGCCCTATCTGTGGCCGTTGACGTTTGACAGATGACAGTTGACATTTGACGGTTGAATGTTGCCAGTGTGAAAAACGAACGGAGGGGCGGGGCTAGTGCCGCGGCGGCTGTATGCGGCGCGATATGTGCTCCTCCTGCTGCATCTTGGCGCGGAACTCGGCGACCAGATCGCGGGACTGCGCTAGTACGGCGAGCTGCTCGTTCAACAACTCCTCCCATTGCGTGGCGTACGCTGGAAGTTAATATTTATTAATTAGTTAATTTTTAATTTATTGACTTGATTGGATCAGTAAATCGTCTAAGCGGTTGTTTATTGTTATGGTGTGTAGCTATTTTTGTCAATTGGCTTGCATGGACTGCTTTTCTTTGTATATTTACACCCGATTAGTCGATTTAATCTCAAGTATTAACAATAGATTATTGATGATCCAGGTTTTACTGAACTGTTAATATGTTTATCCATGAGGTGTGAGCGATAGCGCAGATATATTAACGGTACTAAGCGGTGAATTTTGAATGATTGATACATTGAAAGGTACTATTCGCCATATGAAAAAAGTCTATAATTAACTAAACAAGGAACGTTTGTAAGTCAGTCCGCCTATTTTATTTTAAAACCGCATATAAATTCAAGTTTAAATAATATCGTTTACAAATTAATAAACACCGATATATTTATCATTTTTTTTTTCTAATTAATATGTATCAAATCAATGAGCAAAGTAACTGAAAAGAAATATTCCCAATAAGACATTTAATATGACGACGAATAGTACGCTTCAACGTCCGCATCACACCTAACAATCTCTTGCGCCGAGCAGTAATACGCCGCGCCGCAACGCGCACACGCTTGCACGGGAACCAGCCTGCAACGCGCTCACACTCACCGACAAACAACATGTGTGTGTGTACATACATGGTGTGACGTATGTATACACACAAATGTGTACAGGCAGAATAAACATTAAAATAAAATATATAACAAATACACACAAACATAAACATGCAGATTATAGAAAAGAGAAAACATTTGAAAAAAATAAGTAGTCAAATACGTAAAACAACCAATATGTAATTATCAATCTGTATGTCGATGGCAAACTGAAAAACAAAAAGCAGGAAGTGAACTATCTATGCTTATGCTGAAGTAAAGTCTCTTCGAACACGATGGGAACAGTGTTTGCAAAAAAATATTGGGATTGAATTAAATATAAGGACAATTTCCTGCACGCTCGCCTGGTCTCCAACCTCCAACTTATCAATTTTGAATTCCTAGATCCACCAGTGAGCCACCACTGCTTTTTGCTGCTTCCCTACCCTATCTATATACAAAAATATAAAAAACCTACCGTCCTGATCATAATCCACGTCCCTCGTAATGGACAGCAGTTGCTGACAGCGCTGTAGCGCGTGCTGCAAGTAGTCCGAGATCGCTTTGTGGTTATCCAACACCTCTTCCTCCGCCCGCTGCAACTCGTCTATCGCCTCGTGGAACGTGTACATCTCTGCCGACATGTCGCCCTCCTAAAAATGTTACATAAATACATAAATCTTTCGGTTCAAGTCAGCTAATTTTGGTTTCAGCCAGGAAACTTTGTATTGTAGTATTGCTACTAGTTTAGGCAGCGCATATAGCATATATAAGCATTAGTCTCCTGCACCTTTTTGCATAGATCTATGCTGATCTGATCACTTTTCATTTTTCACTTTATTGTAAGAATTTTAAACTTTTTTTTAGGATTTAAAATCTTTCGATATATTTTGGACATTTTTTTACTATTTTATTTAAAATTATAAGATGACGTATCTATTCCCATCCAGCTGAAAACCCGGTTAAATAGTTGGATGGGATTTTTTACCTAGAAACCGAGTCAATCTTGTCAAGTTTATATAACTTCTTCATTTTAAAACGATTAGTACTTCGTTAATATAAAAAGTTATAAATCATTTACTCGAATAAGTAATTCAAAATGTTGATACTTGAATAAATAATTCCAAAGCAGGCATAGAAGCAGGGAGGGCAATTATGTCAATACACACTTATTATTTTAAATTATTAGTTGTAAAAATAACACTTCAAAACCAATGCAAGGCCAAGGTCTGGATTTCTTTTTTCAAACCAAAATTATTTAATTTGAACTTAAAATTACTCATTTGAAGACTGAGCGTGTGCGTATTTGGCCAAAGGATAAATGGCTCATATAAGCATAAGAAAAAATCGGAATATCTTTAGACATTAACAGTACTGTAGGTTTGGGACCGGAGAAGAAACAAGGCAAAAGATAACTAAGAGGCTGAAAGGTCCTAATACTTAAAGTTAATTTATTATATGTTATAAGCTATCATATGTGTAGCTCTTACTTAAAGTGAAGAGGCTCATTAATTTAGACTACTTATTTAGTCGATTCATTTCTAATCTAACTTTACATATTATAAAGGTTTAATATAAATGAATACTATGAATCCAATGAATGTTCATCAATACATAGAATACACGATATCAATATTCCAAGTTATGCTCAAATGACTGCAATACTATATGCATATTATACACGCAATTATGAACTTTAATACGATGCATATAAAACGCAAAATCTAATGTTTTTGCAAATATTTATTGAAGCAGACTATTCCTCGCTATTATGTATGCATAGAAAACCAAAACCAAGGACGTTGAGTCAGTAAAAAACACAATTCACCAAATTAGAAAATTAGTATAAAACGCATGGTGTTATTTCGATAGTTGGTAGTAAAATGGGAGTATGGCCGTGATAACGCAAAAATAAGTACCTGCTCATATGCTAGATAGCAATTGTTCTGCAAAGAAAAAATATTGTTTTATTTTAATTCAATACGAGTAATTTTTGTAGAAGGATGTTTTGGAATGGTTGTAACATAAACACTACCAGATACTAACGTGATGATAATAAATATATTTTTGTAAAACACGTAATTAGTGCATGAATATTTGTTTATTATTTGTGTTCATGTATTTATTGTATTATCATAGGAGTGACCATGTGTGTATGTGTATATGTACACATGCGTTAACATGTGTGTGTACACGCATGTCGCGTATTTTTTCTAACGTATATACCTACATGCGCACATATAGACATCTGCATGCGTGTCTCTGCGGGTACCACAGAACAGTAAAGTAGATAGAAGTGTGATGTGGGCGTGGCCCACGTGTCACTTGTAAGGTAAGATCACCTTACTTGCTCTCAGGTGTGCGCAGAAAAATATTCGAGTCGGTTGTCAGCTGTCAAACCTTTTTTCCGTATTTATTCATTA
>CAJQZN010027477.1:0-22176 GCA_907164685.1 Colias eurytheme | reverse complement strand
ATATTAAGTATTTTTTATTTAAATCATTGCCTAAATTAACCAAAATTCGAAATTGATACTATTTTTAATAAATTAACAAAATCGTCATTTTTAGATCTGTTTGGTAAAAGTTTTGATGTGATGAAAAAATTATGCAATATAATATTATGTGTTATATTATTAGCAAGGAAAACAAATATTTTGCAAGTCATTTATCATTATAAAATAGAAGGGGCGGCGGAAACAGCTGGTCTAATATACATTAGGTTTAATTAGCCTACGATTGAGCTTATAAATTCTCTTGTCATGATTCAATAGGAACTATTTACGGTGTAATCTAGCATTTATTGTGCGGCTGTTGGTTAAATATGCTACAATAACTCTTAGTCAAAATTAAATATAGTTATTGGTATTACGGATATGATTCTGATGATAAAAATGCATGGAACGGATAAACCACAAATCAAAAACATGCAGCCACTATAATAGTCAGGCAGTTAATTAGTTAAAATTGTGTCCATAGTCCATAACAGTAGTTCGTACTTCAAAATAAGTACTGTCAAGTTGCTTCCGATTATTTTAGTAGACGCGACATTATAAATACCTCCGATACGGAACGTCGCTTCTTAAATAATTAAAATGGATATGCGTAATTATAGTTTCACTTTGATGGTGATTAACTGTATAAACTAAAAATATTACGATAGACTTATGTACTGTATTATGCAGATAATATTATATTAATATTACACATTGCAGATGACTGAAACTGATTGCAATTTTTATAAAAGCAACATCTTCTTCAATAGTTTATTTATCTTGGTACAATAAAATAAAATAAAATAAAAAAATCCCATCAGACAGATAAAGAGAGAGAATTCACCCTAGAATAAATACATTTCAAATAGCACACCAGTTAATGTCTATGTACGAAGTTGATGTCGATAGCTGAAACTTGCTGTAGAAAAGGTCTTACCAATAACCAATCCTATTGTGTAAAAGATATTTATGTACTTTAAAAACCACATAAATTTTAAGTCTAATGATGAGTTAAATCTAATACATACATCTATATAAAATAATTGCAACATCTGTCCATACAATATTATACTTGTTTATGTAATAGAAACAAAAACCCCACTGCTTATTACTAAATTATACAGTTTAGGTGTCTAAATGCTAGGTTCAAGGTAATGTTATATGAAACAAACGGAACCGGATAAACCACCATGTGAAAACAGTCATAACGAAATGTTCCTTGTCTTTGAACAATGAGTTATTAGTTTAAAAGTGATTTATCTTGATAATTGATCGATTTTATGGGGTTTCCTATTATTAATACCATTACATGTATATAATCAATTATTATTATGGTTAAGGAACTAATTGTTTTGCGCTTATTAGTGGTGTATGCGGAACTGATTTTTTATTCATACTTTAGACACAAATAATATGTAGTCTAAAATTATTTATAATAGAAAATACATTAATTATTGAAGTATGTTAATTAAATTTAATACACCATTGTACAAACGATTTATTAACTTCAAATTGTGGAATATGAACACAATATGAACAAGATTATGATAATGGATACAATTGTATTTTTTTTCGAATCGATTTTTTTAATGCGAACCAATGACAAGGATTATAAGTCGCTTAACACCAAGTCTAGGTTGGGCTTAAATTAATTTTCCTTCTACGAAATCAGAAGCAATAACTGATAAGCATAAGTCCATTGGCTCTAATGTGGTATGAAGTTTACGCAATCACGTAATTTTCTCGAATTACACATAGGGCGTAAAGCGTGGAACCAGATCTAAGCATTGCGTCAAAGAGGCCGGACATTATCAACGATATTCATTTAGTAGCATTGGTGGGCGGCCTTCAGGTGTCTGATAAGAACCGACCACTGTTTTAGTTACAATACCAGCAATTATGGGTTAATGTAATAAATTACTCGATTTGACTGCCCTCTCAGCGAATCACACACGCCCTTGTCTAAAAAGGTCACACGAATTCCTATTGTCTTCGTAATTAACATTGACACTGTGTTACCTTTGATTCGTGTATGTAGAGCTAGAGCAAATACATGTATAGTGTATACTTTAGAGGTATGTATATCAATGAAAATTTCCCCAAATTGTAATTGATAATAAATGTAATTTTTAAAGCAGTTATGAAAAATATCCGGGTGACCTCCAGTGGACCTTGTGCCGGTGACTTTCTATCAAACTCACTTCGGTTAACTACGTGTTACAGTTCGGTAAACTCGATATATTTGACTATTCAAATGTTTTACTTGTAGTTTTAACAACACGCTATCTTAGTATTGAGATAATACCCAATTGTTCATATTTTTATTTTATATAATACCTTTTTTTTTTTATAATGATATAAAATTGTATTTAAATATCAAGTGGATTAGATATAAGAATTGCTGCTACTAGAGAAGTTCCTAGTACAGTTTTGTGCAGAAAAGAAAAATATGTTGTAACAGGATGATAATTGTAATTTTTAATAATACCTCACGATAATTGCTGTATAATACTATAATTATATCGTTAGTTCTTGTCATATACATTAAGATACGATAAATAGTAATTATTTTATTAATTACAATGCGCAATGATCTAGTTACTAGGCGTTACGAAGTAAGGATTATAAATATTACCTTATTATTCATTAATTTGAAATAGAAAGTGAAAATATTTAATGTGAAATATGCGTAATGTAGGGCAGATATCGTTATTATGTTTAAAAAAAATATATAATAATAGTAATTCAAGCGCCAATTGTTTGTTTCTAAGTGTTTTAGATATATTACAAGTAATTGCAAGAAATGCATTATCTATATGTGTCAAATGTCAATGTAATAGCAATGAGAAATTAATTAAAACAAAGAAAGACGATTTTTTTTTAATTAAATGAAATATATAAATAATAGGACTTTTATTTGATATTTTTAATTTCGTATTTTAATTAATCGTAATGTAAATAATTTTAGCTTTAATTTATTATGTGGCTGTGAATTGTGTTTTTGTAAATAAATAAAAAATGTAAATAATGTCTCTGGACAATAAATATTCCAGAGGTGGCGCGAAGACCATGTAATGGCGGGTGCCTTTATAAAAAAAAATGCACCATGCGACTAAAGAGTTATAAAGGATTTTACACCTTATTGAATAACAAGCTTTATCCTTATCCAATCCAAGGTATACAAGACACATTGCGATAATAAAAGTGCTCCTTATCTTTGGTAAATTTGCAAATAGATTTACGTAACTGTAACTCGCTATTTCTCCACTCAACACTTATCTATTTTTATGAATTATTTATTTTCTAAATTTACGTAATGTGTGTAATATTTTCGTATACATATATGAAAACACTTTCAGAACTTAATATAGAATTTGAAATGTGTGTTTGTAAACATGTGAAAAGGAAATAATAATTACCAAATAAAAGTCGTTAGAAATTTTTATAATAGCAGGATAAAGAAAAAAACAGACATTGCATAATAATTAGCTGAGAAATAAAATGACTGATATTTGTAAACATGTTTTGTTATCCAAAAGAGACTATCGGAATTCACTTTACACCTTAGTGATATGAAGGACTTGTATTTTAAAGTGAAACTTTTATTACATCGTCTCAAACTTTTTGGTCTGTGTAGCGCATGTCGCGTGACGGTCGGCTGCCGAGTAGGTATAAAGCAGTGTTCGGAAAGTTTCACTTTTACCGTGGTTTCATAAAACCACACAACATTTTTTTCTTTAAATGCGGTCTTTATACCTTAATAATTAACGTAATGGTGATATTTGATAAATTGCTGGGGAAAAGAATTCTTTAAAAAAAACGCGAAAGCTCCGTTGAATTCTAAAACTAAAAATACCTTAGAAAATTCTCGAAACAATATTCTTCATAATTTTATTTCATTCAAATGAAATGCAACGCAATGAATATTAATTATAAGGGTTAAATTAATTGGTCTATAATTTATCCATCGTTCATTAAGACACTGCAGTACTAAATTATGATATTCGTGACAAAACTATGTAGATTCTTGTAATACAAAGTTGGTCACGTAGACAGTTGGTGATTGTATTTTATTTGCCTTATTTAAAATTAATCTAGATCATTATTTTATCGGTTAAATTTTTATTGCGAAAGCACCGCGCAATAAACAAATAATTGTAATATTTTTATGTACCTAATGGAAAGTTATATGTAGAAAACAAACGCTCATAAAAGTTAGTTTGTCCAAATGTTTTATCGTTTGTCCAAGTCTATTCGTCATATTGCATCATTAATGTGAAAATTTCATGTCTTTTTATGTTGATATTTCTTTTATGTTCACGACTTAGAAATTACTTTGGGAATATGAATGACCTGACATACTATAACCGTGTGGACCGACATAATCTAAGTAGGTTTAGGTTATGTAAGGGCCCATATGGGTAATGTCATAAGGTTGTTTGAAAACAGAATTTTAATGTTATCTTAATTTGATCTCGTATCAGGTATATTTCGATTTAATCACGTAAACATGAAACTGTTGTAAGATTTAATGGAGACATTTTAAAATGATGTAACTCATCCAAAACATTGTGAACATATTGGTCATACGTAAACTATATTCACTGTAAATTGCGATACTCTAAGAACAATCTAAACAATTCTTCATAAATGCGTGAGCAATCTAAGTGGAGACAGATTGAATGCCCCAATGTCCCCATTTCCCACGTTGTGTCAAAACACGTTACACTATGCGTTTACCTGGCTGTTGTCATTGTTTGTAAATAGTACGGAATGCAAGTGTTATCTCGGATGATCTCAAACACGTAGATTTTGTACACTGTATGATGCTATTGTATTCAAATACGCACCCGCCCTCTATGTTGGTACAATGCTTATCAAATATTATATAAAACGTTTTGTATTGGGCAAAAGGGCAAATTTACCGTGGTAAGAACAATGTGTTTGGAGAGCGTTACCTCATGTTCGTCTAGTTTTGGTTTTTTGTAATAACTAATAACGTACCCAAGAGAATTATTAATATTTTAACAGCATATAAAAGAAAATAATATATGCTGTTTAATTAGAGCAATAATCTAAAATTAATAATTTATAATTTGTCCGTCTGTCTTTTTAATACGAAATATGTTAAAACTGCTTAGAATTGAATACAAGCAGAATAACATAAACATTGACCACACGAGAAGCGAATTTTTATTGACTCCGCGGACGGCATCGTGAGCAGTCTTTAGTGTAGTAATTAGTCTTTAAGCATTAGAAGAGGTAGAAGTAGGAAATATACTTATATATTATAGTTATGTAGAAGCTCTGTGATTTACAGTCATCGAGTATGACTACGATTTTCTTTCTATGAACATAATTTCTCTTATCCAATTACTCGGATCTATTAATTTGCCATTAATTTTGTAAACGAGAAAGCGAACCTTTCATCATTTTCTAGCGTTACGCCTATCAAAGCGAAGATTAATCGATCACGCATTTCATTAAATATTATTAAAAGAACATCATTATACATTTGTATGGTAGGAATTTATAGAAAGAAAGTATTGTTTATTAGTCACGTACCAAAAATAACTAAAAAATATTTATTATTCACGTAGCAAGAGCTACATTTGACAAAATTTACGAGTAAAGAAGTTATATCTATTTTTATATCTATTATTTATCTTAGTAATACAGGACATGGTTAATGGTTATAGTGCATTGGCACGTATATAAATTGATACACTTTACGGATAATCTTTGATAAAAATGAATATGTAATGAGTGGATGAAAATTTAAGAAACATTTAGATTTTCATTATTAAATCATCATGAATACAAACTTAAACTTATATTCTTTGCAAACGATAATAAATTCAAGCCTTAACGAAAACTAAATACTAAAATAATTTTTGTTAATATTTAATACAAATAACGTTATATTGCGTAATATTATATTTTAGAAATTTAATATCAATGTAGTTGCTCTCAAAAATTAAAAGTTACAAAATACTTTATAGAGCTGTGGGCGAAACAGTTTGCCGACAAAAGTTTGAATTTTTAAATTTTCTGCTCGATTTTGCAATACGTTACGTTTTAGATGTCAAACTATTTTTAACTTTGTTTTCTACATACAGTTTTGGCATAGGAAACCAACTTTTGCATAACACGTATAACAACTTTTGAAAATATTTTTAGTTATTTTATGCAACTCTGAGATAAAACTTGATGGTTATTATACAATCTAGGATCATTAAGCCTTCGCCTTCTTAAGTGGAGCTAATTATTAATTAGCTCCACTTAAGAAGGCGGTCGATAACTGAAAGAAAGAAGAAAATATGAAGACAATTATGTACTGAAACAATAAATTGTAATTTTTATCCAAGTAGTAGGTAAGTATGTGTTTGCATTGTAGTGATGTCTATGAATTAATGAATTATTATCTAATATTGAATTAAATGATTATATTAATTCATTTACTCTAATATCAATACGAGTACCTCAACCATCATATTTTATTTATTACATAAAATAAAGTGTTATTCTTTGTTACTCTGTTGTTCACAGCAATTACTTCACACGCTGACAGTTTCATTAATGCCAATAAAGTCGTATTAGTGCCACATTAGTACAAAGTGACATGTACTGAGTCCGTGTTAACTCTCCATAAACAAAAACGAACAATGGATTGTGAACAAGCTGTTACTTATTGTTGTTAATTAGCAGAAAAACAAATGATTTACAGTACCAGTTTATTAATTAATGCATATATATTTTAAAGTCCTACAGGTCGGTGGATTTACTATGTCTTAATCAAAAGTGTCAATAACTTTGTATATTTTTAATTGACCATATTTTTTGGATTGCATTTTTGCACTTATTTTTTATTTAAGTGAGAAATTAATTACTGAGCTGCATCTAATTAAAACTTCTACATGATAATATACTAACAATATAGTTTTTTTTTATTTACTTTAAACTTCAATTAAAAAATAATGTCGTCATTAATAATTCAGTTAATTTCTCCGAAAGACAAAAATATTATTCGTGTAAATGTTCTAATAATATTAATATTATAGTGATTGCCTATATTTTTTTTATTATATTATGCAAATAACGTAAACGTACCTACCCATTGCCTTTCCCTCTAAAATTGTGCATGTAAATAGGTTAGGTGTTGAAAGCTCGCATTTGATAAGGCTATCAGGCTTCTACGTTGATATCAATTTTATGTTGATCAATATATCAAAGTCATAACTTGATATTAAAATTTTCCTACACATCTGAAGTATGATTGCTCAAGCCCTGGTTTTAACAGACATAATATATCATGTCTGTGCTTTAGTGTATGAATATGGTGTTTTTGGAGTATATATTATTTATGAAATCGAATTTGCATTTAAAAATGTTAATCCCAAAATCCCCATTCCCCAGCTACAATGATGAATGACAATAATTAATGATTGTTAGTAAAAAGTTTACTCTGCTTGCTAATAGATGGCGCTGTATCGATGTTTTGGAATATTAAGTTTATTATTTAATAGCATTATGAATTAAACATATAAACGAAATTTGAAAAGGTGGTATATTTAAACTAACAGTTACTTAAAATTTTTAAATATATAATAAGGAAGAACATTAACCTCATTACGGAATAGCACGAACACGTGAAGATTTTGGAAAATCTCGTTATGTATGTATTAGGGACGTAAATTATAACGCTGAATCGAAAATATAGGTGTGACCACTGACCATTATGCAAACGCCCAATGACACGAAGTATGATCGACATTGCGCAATGGTTAAGAGAGATATTGAAAGTATACTTGATGACGTGTAAGGTCGAGTTAACCAGTTCCTTGATTCAACTATGCCCTGTACTGTCAGTACTCCAGTAAACCCGAGGCGGTTCATGGTAAGGAGGCATGGTGCGTGTGACGTATTGCTTTGACAATCAGCCTTTAAGGTTAAATGAAGGTTGTTAATTCAGGTTCCCTACATTTTTGTAATAATCTGTCTATACCTATGTACTTTTTATGTTGCGTTTGAATTATGAAAATGTAGGTGGTAATAACAGGAAGTTCTTATTTGAATTCGAATTGTCTTTTTTTTAAGCCTGACATAGAAGTCTGAATACTAAAAGTGATATAATTAAAATTTTAAATTAATCAATGCTCAGATTATTTTTAATAAATTCTCTGTATTTGGCCCTTTTTAAAATGTTGTATTATGTTTTATTCCAATTCCCTTTAAAATATAGGCATGTGAAAGTAGAAAGGAATAATCTCACCTGAGAGAAAAAAATGTAATTTTGGATCGAGTTCACATGTTTGGTTTTTTATTTTATTTTTTTATTGAACGTTACATTAAGAACCTATGTAATATGAATTGACATGACAAGTCAATTAGCTCAAAAAAATATAAGACAAGCTCAATAAGTAGACATAGATAAGGAAGTAAATAAAATAGGAAATTGAAAGATATTTAAATTGATCACATAATTATATAAAAATGTATGTATCATGCATATGTCTAATGACTTGGTTATTCTAAAACTACGGCTAAGGGCTATTTTAATAGCTTATGTGTTATAATTTAGAAGTATGTTATTTTCATTAATTTCCCTAAGAAAAGTCAACCCTTTATAGGTACTTTATGACAAAACAACGACCAAAACTATTTTAATAGCTTATGTGTTATCTAGAGTGTTATGCTAGTAGGTGCAAAAGATTTAATATATCTACTAAGAAACATTCATACATCCATATATGTAGTATTACATATTTCATAATTATAGTTGGGTTGTTGAGGAAGTGATTATGAGGAAGAGGAGGAGGAAGAGGAATTTTCACACACAAATTTAGAGGATGCGGATGAGGAAGAGGATATTTTTTGGAGGAAGAGGATGCGGATGAGGAAGCGGAAGAGGAAGCGGATGAGGATGATAGGAAATTATAATCAAAATTAAAAAAACAAAAACTTTTAAAATTAAAACAAAAGTCATTCTCCTGTCTCTACATTAATTGATGTTTAAGATTAGGGGAGGTGAGCTCGCCCGATCGCGAAATTACAAAGCCTGTAAGTACTAGATACTATTTGAGACACGAGCCGGACTCAGATGAGCTTTTGTTTATGCATATTACTCGAAAAAACCCACAGAAAAAACCTAATCTATTGATATAGATTAGGTTTTGTCTGTCCTTATGTCGCTTCTGACACTGATGTGTCAGAAGCGACATAAGGCGATTTCCACAAAAAAAAAACTAACTGGTAGATATTATTATGTAAGCTTAAACAACTTGTTTGTTTTTTAATTTAAAATGACTTTTGACAAACATTATTTGGTAAAATATGTTTCTTCTGAGTATGAGAGAAAATGTTATAATATTATGTTTAGAGATACGTGTTTAGGCGCAGATATAAATATGGCGGTAAGACTCTACTCTTGTTCGTTAGTAGAGTCCGACTCGTAACTCAAATACATAGTTTAAATAGGCTTTGTAAATTCGCCGCCCGATCGGATCAGCATCCTCATAAATTTCCTCTAAATTTTGAGGAAGCGATAGCGGAAGAGGAATTTTTTATTTTCATTTTTGAGGATGCGGTAACGGTAGAGGAACCCAAAATATTGCGGAACTTCCGCATTATGAGGAAGCGGAAGAGGAATCCTCAACAACCCTAAATTATAGGTATAATATATTTAAACAGTCAATCATTTGCATTTTTGAAAAAATTATTAGATTACATTCTGTAGGTAACTGTGACACCAATAAATATAATTATTGCAAAAAGAAACCATTCCATTAATTGGAAATGTTTGACTTTTAAATTACCCTTAATTCTTACACTAATCGATAATTAATTATTTAAATGTCACACATTTAGTTTATCAAAATCAACAACAACAATGATGAATATTGAACAGTAACACGTAACGATCGAAAGTAATTATAAATAACATGATTAAAACTCAGTTTAAAGATACACATAAAGTGACTTTCACTAAGGCATTAATAGGCCTACGTAATAATTATGTAGAGCGACAGTTTAATCGACGTATTGTTACTGGGCGATCACGTTATTGTAACACTTTGTAATCTCGTTCTTATGTTAAATACATATACATGAATACCGATTGTCTGTTGAGATTATCGCATGTATTACTCAGAATATTGACGTGTGCATGTTAACCGTTGGCGAGTACAGTTTCATAACTTCTAGAAGTTATTCAATGTAGAGATATTAATATCTAGATATTTCTCTTTAGTTTATCTATCGTTTAAAATGAGATCTTGTATCAAAATTAGATCATAAGCGATAGCATTATCTGCGAGAGGTCTGGTCCTCTTACTGGTAAACATGTAGATATACAAGATATAAACATATACACAACATCCTGAAGACAGTCTGTGGGTTTTGTTATAAATACTTAAAAATAATATTTAAATAAACCAGATGACATTTGACGACAGTTTTTTTCTTCTTACAAATGCAGTCGCCGTACATCCTGTGTTTTTGCAAAGCAATGGAGATTTTATACTTCAGAAACGTAATAGTAAAAAATCATTGAGGTGGTTGAGATTATAAAAAAACGGATGCTGAAAATAACATGAATATACTGGTTAATTACTACATTTTAGTTCAAGGCCTTTATAATGGTAATGAAGACGTGTATCAACTTTCAGGAATGACTTTTTCTGAAGCAGAAGGTTTGCGTTATTAGAAAGAACATTAAAAAGCTATAAATGGTGTAAGAACATTCGGTATATTCACTCTAGAATTTAACGACAATTGAATGAAAACCAATAAAATAAACTATACACTTACACTTCCATATTGTCATTCGTCAATTTCCTGTACACTAGGAAGCATGTATAATTAATGTAATTATTAGCTACACTTACGATTCAGGCAGGTGCTGCGTTACCTTACAAAATCCTAAGGGCATTACAACACTAGCCTTATCGATGCAGCTGACACATTCAAATTCAGCCCATAGCCGTTTATACGGAACCTAGCCATATCTCCAGCGTAATCATTCGTAATATAGTGCATCGAGTGACATCAGATCACGTGTCTAGTGGCAATTTCTAATCAATACTCGTGATCGCAATTCAGACGAGAACGAAAGTGCGGATCTAGTTATGAACGCGGAATATTTACAAATTGTTCGGATTTAAGTCGCTCCCTATTAAAACGAGAACGGACGGAATGACAATGAGGCGAGTGCAAGTTGAGTTGGAATTATTCAACGGATAAATTGATAGCAAGCCTGTGTATTGCTGGTATTTATTGCCTATTAGTTTTATTGAGCCGGTTAAAAGCAAAGGCTTACACCGTTTTGGTACATTCAAATACACCGTTGATGAGATTTTATCAACGTTATCGTCTTTTGACGTGTTTCTGACAGAAAGGTGTTGGTAAAACATTCCAAGAATATTAATTGTAGCTAAGAGGTGTTTTATTTTATTTGTACAGAAAGATATTAGAAAGTAATTTCAGTACCTATATTATATGCTATGTCTATATAGATATAGGTAAAACAAGTATAGGTAAGTGTAGCCTGTCACTTATACAGGGTGTCCCGCTTTCGGTATACTAAGCGCGAGGGGACTTGTAGTTTTGCATACACTGATCACATAAAAAATACTTAATTAACAAAATTACGCGAAAAATTTTTTGCTAAATTTTTCCTTAAAATCCATGTATTCGTCTCTAGCTTCGCGCAGCCGGCATATACCGCTTCGCTAATGTGAGTATTTTGTCTATGAAAACATAGTCTTAAACGATAGCTCACATGCGGGTGGCAAAGTTGGGCGGTTTGCTTGTTGGGGGTGTACACATGGAATTTTAAGAATTCCTCTATTTAAAAAAAAAATGCGTCTGGAATTTTATAATTATTTTTTACGTACTCAGCGTATGCAAAACTACAAATCCCTTTGCGCTTAGTATACCGGAAGTGGGACACCCTGTATACTTGATTAACATACATATATCTGTCCTCATCTATAATATTACTAGATTTCCGCCCGCGGCTTCACCCGCGTTTTCAAAGGAAAACCCGCATATTTCCCGTTCCCGTGGGATTTCCGGGATAAAACCTATCCTATGTGTTAATCCAAGTTACCCTCTATATGTGTGCTAAATTTCATTGTAATCGGTTCAGTAGTTTTTACGTGAAAGAGTAACAAACATCCATACATCCATACTTACAAACTTTCGCCTTTATAATAGTAAGTAGGATTATGATTATATTAATAAAATATGCAAACAGTTGCTGCATATTTACACTGTAAATATTGCATCAGTATGCCGTATATTTGGATATAAAAATAAAAAAATAAAAGCAATGTCCTCATTCAATGATAAAGTATCGCAGGCTGTGGCACTCTGTCTAGTGAACTACATTCCTTCGTTATCATTAAGGACGTTGGTTTACTTATCGAGAAAATCTTAAAATAGACTACGCAGTACATATTTTTTTAATTTATTCCATGTTAAAGTTTATAAAAGGACTAATGAGAACACGATTGATGTAATATGAACGTGAAAGCATAAAAAATTAAGTCTTTACCGTGGTTTTTCATTTTTGTTGTTATTGTTTTGATTGTTAATAAGTGATATAAATGAAAAATGCTTTTTTGTTGTAGGTAATAGGTCATAATGCATTCATTTTATTTTATTTATAAAAAAAGGGTTGCTTTTTACCTTCAAGAACTAGTACAGAAGGATTTTTTTGGAACTTACAGTAATAATAATGAATATATATGCTTCTAGGACTTTTGTACATATTTTATATTTAAAAGTTCCATACATCATAAAAAATATCGTTAAAAGGTAAACGTAGGAATTGACTAAGCAATAACATCTTGTATTTAAAAATAGATTATAATATAAGTTTACACCTACCTTAAGTGTCGATTATGATCTCACATAATACCTGTCCTACATTCACTTGAAAGGTCTATCACAAAAAGTACTTAAAAAGCATCAGTATTAAAACGATTACAGGGATTATACTTTGATATGCAAGAAAGAATGATATGATGAAGAAGATATGAAACGTTAATTTTTTGGACGAAAATAGTCACTGACCATCTTTGTCCTTTAGAATAATTATAAGATTCATAATTAATTGTTACCTAAGTTAAGCTTATAGCACCAAATTGAAATGGGTGCTCTAATTGTTTTCTTGCATTTTCTATGTTAGCAAAAAAGGGGAACATACAGATTGCTTGTGAAACTACCAAGCTATCAATGCACCTTCTAACCTTTTACGTTACTTAATTGTAACTTTTAATTTTGATAAAATTCTTAATGTATCAATAAGAAATATATTGAGCTCTAGGGACATTGTTTTTTTATTATTTGCAGTAACCGCTCTAACTACTTAATTGAATTGAAATTACCTTAAAAGCTTCTGAATTAACAATAACCGAGAAATAACAGTAACACAGTTAATCTAAATTAGCAACTGAATTGTACTTTATAGGCAATAAATGAACTTGATACCGACACTTATTTCAATAATACAGTATTACGAAACAAACACGGAATTACCTTAGAGCCTATAAATTCTATAGCTCCTTTATTGAGCCTATGTTTCTTATCATTCATGTCTTATATACTCGTATAACATTAATTACGCGAAAGGCACACTTTAACGTCAAATAATAAAGATTTATCTAACAATAACATGTTTACAATTAATATCACACATGAGTTCGCTTTTTGTCTTTAACTTAGAATTGAAAACTGACAGTTATATATGAAAATAGGTAAATATTATACCGTAGTTATTTATTTAGTACCTACTTGCATTCGGTATTTAATAATTACGATGTTTAGTAATTATATTTAAGGTAAATTTTCTCGCAATTAAATTTATCGAAGAATGTTTTCTTAACGAGGGTATTTATAGAAATAATTATTTTTTAATAATTGGTTAAAATATAAAAATGTATGCTTTAGAAATTAGATTTATCAGATATTATCAGACAATAATCACTTTCCTTCCGATATTTCACTTTTTAACTTTATCTTCCTCTTTATATTATCCATCTGCTTATATCTTCAAATAAAAAAGATTTGCAAAATTGTATACTCGAAATAGCCGTAACCAGCAAACAATAGAACAATCTACAATCTTTAAATTGTATGATTGCTTTCTGAAATGATTAAAGTTATCGTGACTTTAATTATGAAAAATCAGTATTCAATCCAATCAGATTTCCTTTAATATGCCACGAAGCTTTGTTGAGAAATAGAAGTATGAGATTGTTATATTTACGTAATGTAGATGTTTGAAAAACACGCATTCTATTATATTGTTTTATAAATTCCAAATATGTCCGTGGGTATGTGTGGGGCCTTGTATTCTGTAAACACTTAACTGTATCTATACTAAAATTATAAAACTGAAGAATTTGTTTGTTTGATTGAAAGCGCTAATCTCAGGTACTACTGGTCCGATTTGAATAATTATTATAATTATTATTAATATTTCGGTGTTAGATAGCCCATTTATCGAGGAAGACTTATGGGCTACACACCTTCACACTCAAACCAATAGGAGCAGAGCAATGCGGGTAAAACCGCGGGGCAAATGAAGTTGTGAATACCTATATTGTACTGCGCAATAAGTCCGCAATTGTTTATAATATACCTATTCATTAAACTGAAAAATGTATGCCGTCTACAAGTAATTTCGAAAACCACCCAGAGGTATTTGCAGAGGTCCATTGATATATAAATCACCATATTTTTTAATATTACCTACTAT
The DNA here is from genome assembly GCA_907164685.1 of Colias eurytheme. NCBI lineage: Eukaryota > Metazoa > Arthropoda > Insecta > Lepidoptera > Pieridae > Colias > Colias eurytheme. Next base: position 7,394 of record CAJQZN010027477.1, on the reverse strand, counting down.
ATTCAAAGTTAATACTTATTTAGTTATTACTTCAAAGTTTTGTGGGAATTCATGAACTGCTTTTTGTCGAGAGTATTTTTAAACGGAATTTATACTCTTTATAAAACAATGCATTGAGTTTAACTTTGTTACCATATTTTATAAATTAATACCTTATTTAACAAGTACTGTAATATAATTGAAAGTAATAAAATTTGCATATTTTTATTAATTGAGATTATAAAACTTAATCACCGTCGCAAAACCGATATTTCTCAGATTAGCATTATCAGTGACCTCGGGAATTAATCAACGTTCTATTTAGTCGAGAATTGTATTTAGATAGTGTATCAATGACATAAACCAACCTGCGTAACATTTAATTATTAAACATCTATTATATTATATTAAATTCTATATAGTATTTATAAAGAACAAACGGTTCATTGTTGGGGATTATTTGATGCAATAGAAGAAATGTTAGGCAGTATCACTACATCGTATAAAACAAAGTCGCTTTCTCTGTCCATACATAGGGACATAGCCCTATGTATGTTCAAATCTTTAAAAATACGCAACGGATTTTGATGCGGTTTTTTTTTAATAGATAGAGTGATTCAAGAGGAAGGTTTTAGTATATAATTTATTATGTTTTAGACAAAGCGGGCGAAGCCGCGGACGGTAAGCTAGTTCTTTATAATTTTAAAAAGGAGTTGCTCCTTGTAATATTATAATACTCTTTTACAGCTATTTATGAAAGGTAAGTATGCGTTCTGGTTTTTCTATAAACTTCAACCGATTTTACGACTCTAATGTAAGTAGGAAGAATAAACTACAGTTAAACTGTATGGCTAAAATTTTATCAATGGAGCGTGGTAAATATATACTAGAACTTATATTTACAGACCATATCTGAACCACCGATCTGCGCTCCAAAACTTATATCATCGATATTTTTTGAAATCCTTTGCTGAAATAGCAGCTCTAGTATCTAGTAGAGCTGTAATGTGGACTATTTTCTTTTTTTTTTAAGTGGGGAAATCTTGCATAGATACCCATGGCCCATGGTTGTGTCCTGTGGTTGTGTCGGATATCTCTCAGCCGCGGGTATTGGTTTGAATTCTTCCGCGACCCCCTCATGTGACCTAATATAACGACATTAAGGAGCAGGATAAGTTACAAGATGCTGCATCAGACTAAAGGGGAGTTGAAACAGGATCAAATGGCAAAATCTTATTTGAAACTGTTCATAATATGTGACTTGTTGGATTTGTCTATAAGTGTGTAAGTATGTTAAAACGTAAACTGATATTTGTTTTTCGATAGCTGCTTAACATTAATGAATAATAAATTTAACTATATATTCAGAAAGAGAAAGTATCTTGAGTGCCGCATGAATTATTTATATACTTTATCTAAATCAGTATGTTATAAACAATAAAATGCTTTTATGTGTTGCGTAATTAGATTAAAAAACATTAGGCAATTAATTCTAAGGCATTAAAGAAATGTTAAATTTAATTAAAATCTTAAAAGAATTTGGAACACTTTTGCACAAAAGTAAATTTATAAAAATGAAGTGCCATACTTTCAAGAATTTTGATTTAAAGATATTTTATGAAAATTATTTTATTTTATTATCCGTGTATTGTAATTCCACAAAGACGAAGTTAAAATGTTAAAATTAATTTCATTCGACAAAAAATAAAAAATACGTTCTAACTTAAGTTGAAAGCTAGTTCCTATTATGACAAGAAAAATAAAGAATCTAAGTAAAATAATATTATAGAATCGGACATTTTATTTAAAATTAATGTTTATTTTAAAAAAAAATATCCAAGTTATATTAACAGTTAGAATTCACTCAACTGTTCAAATTAACTGCTACGTAGAGTTCGACTTCCTGCAAGTATAATTCCTATTTTTAACCTAGTAATTTTTTTGTTTATATGGTCACTTGCAGCGAGGACAAGGACGGCCGAAATGATAGGTGTGAAACCAGTTCATGAATGAAATTCTGTGTTATAATAACTGGCACCTGTCCGATTATTGAGATAAACGTACTTAACTTGCGTAACTATAACATTTGTGGAACAATCGAAAATAATTTGAATAACTCGATGTTTAACGCATACAATGGGTGAGAATGCTTGCGTGTTATTTGAAGTGGTTTTCGAGAGCTGGTTGTGTTTTTATACTATGACTTTATAAAGCATGATTTATTAAGGTTATTTACGTCATACCCAATAAAAAAATCTCAATATCTCCTTTTGTATTATAAAATACTAGTTATACTTCAATCTTTTTTATTCCTAATTCCAAATAATAATTGTTTTATTCAAAAAAATTTTCATGCCAATCAATTATGCGGCTACCACGAAATAAAATTTTCTATAATCATTCTACATACGATAGCGATCTAGAGAGAATGTATGTTATTAAAAAAACTCCATTATAATGGCGCAGTTCATTTTATTAACGAACGTATATTGAGGGAGATTTGATATGAGTACCGTTTATGTGATGTTTTCTTTTTAGCCCGATTTATATGCTCCAACTACGAGGACAAGGATATGTGTCATGCAGTTTGAAGAAGCTTGAAGTTTATACCGATGCATTCTTTACAGCCATAAAAAAGACAAAGTAACAATACACCATTCCCGTTTACGCTCATTACTGGTCACATTTTATTATACAATTGAAAATATAAATCATATAAATATGGCCATACATAAATTCCATATCTAAATTTTACGCTATTACAACAGAAATACAATGTTGTAAAAACTATAATGACTTCAAATGTGGTTATAAATGACCATTACCACATTGCTGTTAAAATTGGTGTCTATGCGAAAGGACAAAATACTAGCACAGATAGCGAATACAGAGTGACACTAAGAGTCGAATAATAATATTTATTTACTTATACTTTTTGCGTAATGTGGAAGTTGTCTGGATATTTGTGAACGTGCATAAATGGCATACGGTGAATGTTTTGGAATACATTTTCTATGTAGCCATACGATAAAACTTTGATTAAAATATGGGATACTTTTTACCTCTTTTATGTCAGAAAAAGTTATAGTTGGATTGCATCATCATTCATCACATTTAACATAAAGTTTTTTGGTACATTTTCTATGTTTTTGATATTGTAAGAAAGTATTAAAGGCGTTAAGATATACGGGTATGTTAGTTTGTAAATGTGTCTTGATGTTTTACATTTTTATTATCAAATACGAAAATTTAATATGTGATTGTAATGAAATTTCAGAACAAATTCATTTAATTGAGACTTGAAGTGGGCTGTTAAAAGTTCTGTCATTTGAGCTTAACAGGCAAGTTAACAGGCATGGAGAGCTTATAAACATCGTGCAATTTTAATGGTATAAAATATACGTATTGCTAAATACTCATTTGTCTAAAAAACACATTTATTCATATAAAAATAATATGATTTTCTTTCCTATTAAATTTCATGTTTGCATATACTCATACTCTACATCGCCCATATTTGCACAGGCACTGTTTTCTGAGACACAGGTAATAACCTAGTTCAGAAGGCGGAGCAAAATTGTGAACTGAATATGTAAAATTTGCTAATAAATATTATTTTATTTTGTTTATTTTTATTTATTTATTTTTAAGAATTATCTTGGAAAAAAATGCATTTCTGACAAAATAAATTTTAGAGTAATATCTTTATCAAATGTTCAAGAAACAGTTTCAGTATTTTTTTTTTAATCTACTAATTTACTTCTATCGTTCTAGTCTCTTGTACTTTCAATTGTGTAACATTCAGCTGAGCTGACCATTCGACAATTCCGTGTAAGGGCACAATCGATAGATCGCGGTTTAATTGTATTGTTATATTCGATTTGCCTTCATGGCTCTGGGCGGGGCTAACTTTTCGTCACGAATCCTGACTGTACTTATTGTATGGTACTGTTTCAAGGTTTGTTGTTTTCTATGAAGTTATTACTATTTTACAGCAAATTGAAAAATATATCGGTTCAAAATGTAAAATTCAATGAAATACATGCGTGATGCGACAGTGCAGAGAAACGTTATGAGGTACGTTACCGTTTGTATTATTATATCCCAAAATTACTAGCGCTAGTCCAGTTAGTTTTAGTTGTTTATGAGTGCCTGCGATGAATAAAAATTTCCAATAAAGGTCATTGCTATTTTATAATGCATCGGTATAATGGATTTATTTAAAATTCAATCGGATGTATGAAATTAGTATACTGATTATACCTAAACAATTAAATACACGTTTATATCTTATGGTTTCATATCCTTGTTAGCATAAAAGTAAATTAATTCTGTAAAATAAATTAATACTAACTTATTCAGCGCATTTTATTTATACCGCAGATTCTAAAATAACATCATAATGCATATTATAATATAGGTCAAATTCCAAGTAAGAAACAATCGTAGCATACTATTGTTTTGATATGGACATGCCTTTAGGCCATTACTCTGAAGGACTTGAACTATTATACGTGCTGTGATAGATTAACGTTAACCTATTATTAAATAATATAAATTGAAATTTCTAAAGCCATTATAAATGGACGCGTGGCCCACGCAGCGCTATGGTGTCAGGACCTTGGGGTTATTGATTGATTTAACACAAATTACACCATGAAATCTCCATGACAAGTTGTGTCTGATTAATGAACGTTATATTATTTAAATATTATGATTGAATAGCTATTTATTGGTTGACTACTGTTGCGATCGGGTTTGCACGAATTCTTAATCGACCGGTAATGCCAATCCTGTCTCTATATTTGTTATATTGAGCATTATTATACGTGATTAGCCAACAATGAGTTTCCTCAGTTTTGATACGAGTAATTATCTTCCATTGCTAGTGCTAATTCTGAGAATAATACATTTTTAATGTTCAATTAGTAAATAAATTATAATCATTCACTTTATAAAAATCTCATAGTATTTATGACATTAAAACAAACCAAAATAATACAGCCTCCATTTTACTAAATGATTAAGTGCTATTGTTAAATCTATACAAAATGTATTTGGGAATATAAATAGAAGTGGAGCTCTTGACTGCTTGTCGTTTGTTCAACATCCAATTAAGGAACTGTTCGTAGTTCTCTTAATACATGGATTAGAATTAAATTCGCTTGTCAAATACCAAATTGCTTGGGATACTGAACAATACTGACAACTCTATTATTAAGTGGTCAATTAAAGCCACATATGGTACATAATAGTCATAACAAATTCACTCTTAGCACATGAGTAACTGTAAGGTTTGAAAGATAACTGACCTTAATTTAATTAATAACTCTATTGTAAGTTTGAATGGCTTACATTTATAACGATCAATGCTGCTGTAAGTATACCTACTTGCATAGCCAACTAGCTACGGCAACCGCTAGTTGACTATGGAAACTACTAACTAGGTAGATCCAGGAAGGCTGATTATAAAATCCTTCATTAAAAATTGAAATTTTACTCCAAAATTTATATTCTAAAACATATGTGAATATCAGAAATAAGGAAAAAACAAAGTGTCGTGTTGTACCACATTAATGCTTATCGTTAGCACGCGTTGAAATCTTTTTATTGCGTGAATTATGATCATGAGGAAAAACATCATCTTAAATGTTATCTATTAGATATCGTGCTTCGATCTTATACTATTTTCAAATTACTGTGGCACGAAAAAAATACAAGATTTTGCTTGTTTTTTTTTTACTGATTATACCTGTGATTAATTATTATTTAAATCATTAATTAAATAAACTCGTATTGATTATTTAAAAGCATCATACACCTATCTCACGATCACCTAGATGACCAGAGTTCAATCCCTCAGGGAATCGCAGAATAAAAACAGCATGAGTTAGAAGTTGCTTTCACACCAGCACATAATTATACATTTCAGTATCCTAATACTTATCGTCTTAAAGACTGCGATACCCTAAACAGCTTCAAAAATAACGAGAAGTGACTTCTACCCACAATGTTATCGTTTGAAAACTCGAACGCTACATACTTAATTCTTCCATTATCACCATCAATTCGATCATATTTAGAGACATATCCAAACACTTGTGTTTATTTACGCCATCTAGAACGCAATGCAGTGATAATACATTTTCTGAATGCGAAATACGAACGCTTGTTACGTTCGTGATTTATGGTAACAGAACACAAGCACAGATAAATATTGAGTTGGCTTTCCTTTCATCCGCGGGCCAATTCTCGATTTAGAAATATTCAAATGTAAAGTTCCGATTTAGTTTGTCTTACGAACGATACAAATATTGTACCTATTGTATTTATAAATTAAACGGACAGGCCCGTGGGCCGTGACCACGCTGACTGTTCGCAATGTCGGTTTAAATAATATTTTAATCATTGCTTTAAATATGACGTGTTATTTTTTTTTTCTAATTATTTAACTAGCTAGTAGTTCAAAAAAAACAGCTGTGTCCTGCGGTTTTACCGGCATTGCTCCCCTTTTGTTGGTCTTACCGTGATGATATGTAGCCTTCCTCGATAAAGGAGCTATCTAAAACCGGCCCAGCAGTTCCTGAGATTAGCGCGTTCAAACGAACAAACTTACTCCTCAGCTTTATATTATTATTTGATTACGTAATATCCAAAAATAAATGCTATTGTTATTAAATATTTGGGAGGCTCTTTGAAGATTTAATCCGCAAATCGATCACAGCTATAAAAGTATATTTGTAACTGCAGTGTCCAAAGATCGATTCGTTAATCCTAAATAACTAATATTTACAATCCGAACAAGAAATTGTTGTGTTTCGTACAGTAGCTGAAAGCTTAATAGCATAACTAGTGATAAGGTGAGCTAAGAATAGGCTACAACGTTGCTATTAGTTTACCACATTCATTTATTATTGCTAACGATTGCCTTGTGAATTGTATCTACTGAGGCCTTTAGTTTGTCGTCTTTTACAATCATTCTCGTATGTGAATGTAGACTGCTTTATATGTGGCGTAAAGTCTCTCTTGGGCAATGGTTGACAGTAAGAAATTTAAAAAAGCGTTTTTTATATTTAACTAGTCTGTAAATGTGAAATATTTTAAATACTTAAAAGTATAGGTCTATAACCGTCGGTATGAATAGAAATGAAACAACTATAATCTTGCCATGAATATATTATTATCATTCCACATTTTCAAAATCTTCACTATTTAAACTCCTTTTTGGAATAAAGACTGAATTTTCTGGACGAATTCGTCCTGAGTCCCCTTGTAGCCTCCGAATATTTGCTGGATGTTTGTTATGAATTTTGTGAAGTCAACACGGTTGATTTCCGTTGCCGTCTCCTGCGCAGCCGCCACACAGGCCATCACGACGACGAGGAACAGAACCTAGGAAATATTATATACTCATT
>CAJQZN010027476.1:0-14410 GCA_907164685.1 Colias eurytheme | reverse complement strand
TTATTAAATAAACAAAAATAATAATTAATAAATAATTATTAAAAAAACATTATGAGGCGTGTACTTTTGGATTTTCCAAACTATTTCATATATTATGCCACTTGAAAATTAATCCTCAGAGTTTTGCCAGATGTGGCATCTCATAAGGCAGTTAATACTTGATGATTGCATTTTTATTGTTTGTCACTCTGGCAACGGCTTTTCTTTAAGATCTTTACATGGAAACAAAGTTACAGAATATGTTAACAGCGGTCGAACAATGCATCTACAATCAACATGTGTTGCAGCCGCCTACTCCCACATCTACACTTCAACACAATTTGAATTACATGACTTGGCCGTGTCATTGTGAAATAAGAGTTTTATGAGCTTTTATTTTCGACTTTATGTCTATAGCCATAAGGGTGCGAAATAGATAATTTACAGCAATCTTTTAAGCATTAAAATTTCGTACCCGAGCGTGGATATCAATAATATTATAAAGAAATTCAATAAATGGTTTCTCAGCAGCCTTTCAATTGCTTCAATATTGTCATAAAACTAAAAAATACTTGGCAATCTCAAGTGAGACTACATGAACCTAAGAATGTTGTAAGGTAGAAAGAGTAATTTATTTTAATGGTTTCCCTGAAGAAATTAAAATAGCGAAGAAAACATGCAAGTTATTGCGGGACATTAATCATGGCAGTAACATTATTGTCGCGTGCTTGGCGGTATATAAATGTGGTGTGCTATACTAAGAATGCCTTTTCAAGTCCACAGTGGCATGTAACATGGACCGTAGCTAATACGAACTAGTCAACACCATTAGTCTTAGTACAAAATACAAATATACTTATGTAACAATATCCTTTAGTGGAGCATAATAACGGTGAAGCCGTTCCACAGTTTACCTTATTTATGGGAAAGTAATTAGGCTTCTAATGGAGATTAGAGTATGAAACACGCTTTTACGCAGCTCATAGATTAAAATATCTGGTACTAGAGTCTAGAATGTTAAGTATAAAGCAAATACAGAGGAGTTATGTATTTTTACTGAAATTTATTGATATCGTCTTAAAAAGCTTTTAAAATATTACTTCCGCCATCCAAGAACTTTTATCAATAAAAATTGATTTCTAATTATCTACTTACTTAGTTACATCTAATTTTATTTATGTGAATAATAATTTATAAGTACCTCTGAAAAGTCGCGCTGCGACATGTTTCTTCAGCTACATTATTTTCTTTGTATCTGAAAAAAAAAATTAATATTAGAGACAAAATTATATTTCACAAAATTTTCATCATTTTCAAGTTTCATTTTTATAACGAACTTAAACGGAAGCGATTGATAATATCAATTGTTCAATAGCCACTACGTGTTTCCATGGCATGGGTATTTAGCATTTGTTTCTATTTATCATGCAGGAATAAGTCAAACTTTGGTTTTTAGTTTCTACCTTCACCATTCAAAGGATGTTGCACGATGGCACCGGTTTATCGAAATATATACTCAAATATGAAAACATAATCTATTAAGTGAAGCTGTTGGTATTATTACAAGATTGCGCGCCACACCTGACACAGGCCAAGCGTTTTGACCCGACGCGACGCATGTTTCATAGACTATTTTGCAAAACACGAACCTTATACTGGTAATATTGCGAAATTTGTATGTTTAGCATAGTGTTGCATGTAATGCAATAAACATAATTTTAGTGTTGGGAGCGTATGCCATAGGTATTTCAAATTCACAAAATACTACCTATCATAGTATAAAGTCTTCTCTGTTTACATTTAAATATTTATATCCAATTTAATTAGACATGAAAATTTTATTATACTTACATAAAATTTAAAAAGAGACAAAAATTTAAAGTTGTCTATTTTTTATGCCATTTTTATAACAAAACTAAAGGGTAGATATAATTATTATGATCCAAAATTGGTGAAACGTAAAAAAGTACGTTCAACGTGCCTTACGAGCTTACATTTAAAAATATTAATGATGACCGTTTTGATTACGCAATTAGCTGATGATTTATTACTATCAAATTACTATGTGCACGTTCACAGACACACAGACAGACAAAAAGTCTTAATAAAAATCCCAGTAAGCAAAATAACTTGTTTGATAAAACGTTCATATTTCCTGCTCTGCTGATTACATCTCCCTGACGATGGCTTCCGTCAAACTTGGCAATTTCTAATAAATTAACCGACGGTAACAGCTAAACACAGGATTTTTATAATCGAAGCCTAATCAATATATAATTTAAGTACTATTAGTTTTAGATTCGAATGAAGAATCAATGATCTATGAATAAATTACGACTTTTAACGTCAACGCTATAAAGTCCTACTGTGCTCAGGCCTATTTGAATTTTATAAATCTATAATTTAATACGAACAAGCTTTAAATGTCTTAATTAATTAGCTTATATATTATATACTTGTTGTTTTTGTTTTAAATTCAAGTACATTTACATATTTGATACGATGATAATAGGTCAATTAATTTCTATTCAGAAATAAAAATACAGAAGTACTGAAGTAGGTGTAAAAACATCATCCGGTGAATGGTTAGATTTGTCGGCATAATATGTCCGCAGTGATAGGTATTTAACTACATTTCCTTAACTTATTTTATCAAATCAATTAACATAGGAAATACATATGGCATATAATATACTTCGAGCTTGAGAGTGGTACCTATAAGTAATTCGTTAAAATATGAGTCTATTGTAATATATTATGTGCTTTGGAAAAATATTTATAAATCAGCAAACAATTTTCTGCGAATGAAAAGTAAGATATATAATGCAATATTTTAAATAATAATTACAACTAAATTTTAATTTAATGTTCAGTTTGTACCTTTTACGTGATGTAATTTCGTCAGAAATAACTCCAAAGCCATAAAATATTATGTGCCATAAAAATATTAATAAACAGTGCTAAATTTAAAATAACACAAAACATAATTCTTGTCGTTAAACTGTCTTTATATTAATTATGGTAATATTTTCCACGTCTTATAATTGCTTGTAGAAACCATTTGTTCAAGACATGGTGAATATGTTTATTACGAGCTTTTTCGTTTCATACTGTTGTATATTAACTAAGTATAGGTATTAAATAGGTTAATATGCGAATAAAAAATACCGCAATAGTATGCCTTTGAGGACCCTAATTTTATATATTACCTATGTTATAATGTACGGTGTATCTACTTTAAATGTAATGCCTATTTAAAGTGTTTTAAATGACTATTTACTTACGTACATACAATTCCAAATGGCATTGTTTCTATATTTTATAGTGTGAAATGTGAATCTCAAACTGTTACTACTAAGTTATACCCAACAACGAGCATATGTAGGCAACAAATAATATTAGATCAGCGATGCACTCATTGCTAAGAGGTGCACAGATAAAAAAAATAATTAATCCGGTTTATGTGAGAAAGTGTATATTCACAACATAAATCATTACCGTCTCTGACTTCGAACGGTTCTTAGTAAGGAATTTATTACACATTCGAAGAACTATCATTCGCTTTGCGTTTGCGAATACCATGGGAAATTATAACATATGGGTAATTTAACAATTTTTATTAGGATCGAGGTATGTAGAGCTGTAAGTATAAAGTATTAAGATAAATAAATTTATTTCTATAAGTGTTTTGGCTACAATCAACCATGATAGCTAATGTGATGAAGAAAGCTCACACTAGTTTGACATCCATACGCGCCAAAAGCTCCCATAGTCCCATAGTATAAATACGTACCTACTTCGTACGTTGTGTTGATATATTATATTTGATTTTTCTATAGATTAACCATAATATACATATGTATATATTTTCATATATTTAAGTAGGTATGCTTAACCCTATTTTATGTATGTTTTACTTACGTACTGTTCAGACAATCTGTAGGAATCTTATTATGTGTTAATATAGGTACTGAAAAATATTATAAGGAACGCAATCCACTACGAAAATACGGGAAGGGTTAATTTTACTCATTAGTTTACTTTGTTTTATACATTATTTTACACACCCAATCCAATCATGTCTAGTAAACATTAAAGTTGTTAATAAAGTTGTAAAAGAGTGGAATATCATAAACTCTCTGTTTATGATTATGAGTATATTCCTATATATATGTAGGTATATGAGTTTAACATAGTAACTAACGAGCTGAAATTGATTAACTGATTCATCACCATAAAAGTGATGTAAAAATCTCCCAATATACATAGATATATGTATGCAGAATGCAGATTTATGAAAAAAAAATATATTCATTGACCTGCAAACTGATATAAAAACGATTTTGAACTTTTCAATATAAAGAGTAAATATTGTGCTTAATTGATTGTCATAAATTTAATGTAAACACCGATAATGAAAAATGCCTTTAGCTGTAGGTATATCTATTCGAAAATATAAAGTTGAACATTAAATACAATACCAAATATGTATAATGATAAATGCAGAACCGTTGGCTCTTTCTACATACGCCAATACAAAGAGCTTTAACTTCAAAACATATTTACAAAATCGATTATTCTACACTTGCTCAAATATTAGGCATTGTGAGCGCACGCGAACATTATAACTTTATAAGCCTGCTGAATTCTAAGTAGTTTGCAACTAAATTAACACAACAATAGAAAATTTAATTCAATATAATAAAAGTTAAAGACAGATTTGCTCATCAGTTGTATATTTACCAATTGTTAGTACTAAATATCAACTTCTCAAATTATTTTATTTATTTATTATCTATATATTAGTTGAAGATACTTTTTTTATAATATGTGAGCGGTAATGAAAACATATGACCCATCAAACAATGCCGTGATAATGATTGTTTATAAAACAAAATTATTAATAATTTAAATACTGTTTTGTGTGTCAGCTCTGAAAGAGTTACATGAGAGCTCTATTATAATCCAACTAAATTGATACATTTTGGTATAAACTATAAAGCCATGAAAAACTAAATCCAATGTTCTTTTGTAACCCATGTATTACATATATAATATGACGCTGGCCTAAAGACAAATTATCATTTTTAACTCGAAGGTATAACGGCACAAAGCTCATACGAATGTCTATGTTAAACCTGACAGGAAACTTTTTATGCTCGTGTAATGTAGTGAAATTTGGTTTGTTAGCCTGAAGCTATTCCTCTTAACCAGTAGCCAGATGGGCAAGATTTGAAATTCTAAGTGCGTATGCTGCCATCATTAGGCGCACGTGATGTGGCGTGATTGTGAACAATCTGAATATTCTTTATTTTTTCCACCTTTGTTAGGCCTATTGTTCAGTACGTAATGTGGGTACGTAATACGCATATGAAGGTAATATTTTAATGATGCGTTCGTAAGTTGTTAGTCACATTTGTTGAGTAACTGACAATTGTTTAATCAAATTAAAGAGATGATTTGCTGAAGTGGTGGTAAGGACCTTGTAGGTATAATAATAAATGTTCAATTTTTATTGTTCGAAAGCGATATTTTATGTTTAATGTCTGTACGTTCTGATTTTACGGCGATCTGTGTACCTAATTCAAGTGTTATATACAATGCATTTCCTTATCAATATGTTTCCCTGTCGAACTGGAATTTAATGATTGACTTTAATAGGTTACATTAAGTAGATAATTAATTTATTTTTGGTATGAGAACAGATAAAAAATTCAACTGAAATTGAAATTAAACTAATATGTAGGGATGTAACGATACCGATACCGATACCGATATATCGGCCGATATAATCGGCAAGCCGATATATCGGTATCGCCGATAATAAAACAACCGATACCGATATCAAACAATTCAAAAAACTGCGCCCAATGAACGATGTGGAAGGCCGCCCGCGCGTGCGCACTTTGTTTTCTGAAAAAACTACCAATAGTAAACTTTTATTAGGTACTGATTGTATGTGTATTACTTAAAGTTTAACTGACTTTGTAAAATAACAATACTAAAATAAATGGTTTTGTTGTTTTTTGATTTGGCATTTTTATTTAAAAGAATACGATTAACAGTTGAGTCTCTGTTAAATATTGGTAACTTTTTATGCATAATTCACTATTTATTTTTCTACCAAGGCATCGATATCGGTATCGGTATCGGTATCGCCGATACATTACTACAAATATCGGTATCGGTATCGTATCGGCAAAATCATGTATCGTTACATCCCTACTAATATGTATTTTATTAATACTAAAGCTGTTAATAACCAGTCGGTAACTTTTATCTGTTGAAAGGAGCGTCGTTAAACTGTGGGTAAAACAAAAGAGTAAAGAAAACAATTAAGTATCCATAAGTTTTATGGAGTCCCACAGAGGTACTCGACCGTCACGCATATCGGATCTCCGTTCCGTAATTATTATGTTTGATTACCGCACGTTGGAAACAAAATAGTCGCCGGCGAGTTCTCATCACGTGTATTGTGCTGGTGGAATTCGGTGGAACTAATAGATACTGAATTAACGAACGACACGTCGCTGTAAAGCCGATTATCTACGCACGATACATGGAATCAATAAAGCTCTCGTAATGAAGGACTAATCAATCAATGGTATGACCTCTGTATCCTTAGTCCTATGGCTTGCTTTACGAAGTTACAGATAAAGCTGATTTAAATCAATTTTATTACAAAGGGCAGTGTAAATTAATATCTTGGTTCTGGTCTGTTGTATTTGCACGTTATTTTATTACAATTTTTCAATTAAGTATAATAGTTTTGTTAATTTTACCATTATCCTCTTCATAATTAAATGTATCAGAGGACAGAGAGTATTTGTAGACTCCTTATAAAGGTAGGGAAATGAAGGAAACAAAAACAACAAACTTTCAAACAACTTGAAAATACATATATTGACTTCGTAAAAAGAATAAATAAAAAATAAATTTCTTTCTACATAATTTATTTTATACTCTTTCAATATACGAAATAATGGAAATAGAATATAACGCAATCTAGGAGTTTATTTCACAAGTAATGAACGCTATTATTACACGTCAGAATGATCAAAGTGAGTACTTTTACGTGTATAATAAATATCCTTTAGAGGCATGCGCGTGCGCCGAGCCCGCGGCGAACCGCTTGATGCGATGATGGCTTATAAAATCACATTGCTACCTGTTACGATCGTCTAGAAATTAAAATTGTAATTTGTATTTCGTTTTATGTTTCCAAGGAGCGCTTTTTACAAGTCATTAGCAATTGTGAATGTGAACGTTTGTGGTTATGTTATGTAAATTTAAAATGGCATAAAATTGTTTGCGCTATTAATGCTCTATGTACAGTGTACACTGAAACGATACGTGTACTTATCAAAATATCACGTTTGATGAGTTTCAAAATTGATTAAAATAATCTATTGTCTTTCGTCAAGTCCAAAATCAGAATGATCACTTCAAGATTACCTAAGTAGTAAAAAAATGCATGAATAAAAATTTTTGTTTTCATATTAACTATAATCTTTGAGTGAATCTGAAAAAAAAATTCGTGGTGTTTTTTTGAAATTTGAAAAAGTAATGCAAAATAACGTACCATTGTCACATTAGGTTTTATTGTGACACAATAAAACCTAATTTAACATCTGAATTACGTAAAATTCTCAAGTATTTGTAAGATGATTGCCTCATTTAGATACAATACGTTGTTAATTAAAATTTACCCAAACTCGACTCGTGAGCAAAGCTCTAGATAGCGACTGAA
Organism: Colias eurytheme; assembly: GCA_907164685.1. Taxonomy (NCBI): domain Eukaryota; kingdom Metazoa; phylum Arthropoda; class Insecta; order Lepidoptera; family Pieridae; genus Colias; species Colias eurytheme. The sequence continues at coordinate 6,681 of CAJQZN010027476.1, read as the reverse complement.
CTTTGCGCGCGTTTAATTCGTTTTGTAACGTTTGTGGAACTTGGCTTCACTTGCAGTGCTTAAATAGGATATCCTACATAGCTACATTCTAGATATTTCTAGATCATTACAAGTTTTGTTTTTAAATAAGACAATATAATAACTATAGGTATCGATCGAACTTACGGATTTTCAAATCAACACATTTTTATTTTCATTTTTCTTCGTGATTGTAAATATTAGCAGCATTATACAATTTGATTTACTTGTAATTAAATTATAAACAGATAAGTGTTAACATCATGCAAAATATACAATTCTGTAAGTAGATACTATAACATTTTTAACAGTTTGATATCGTGAGTAGACGTCCTATACATATGTAAGTATACCTACATCGTATGGAGACTGCTTACATACAGACGGATCGTAAGGTACAATGATGGAACTATGCACACATTGATATAAAACAAGCCTTATCTACACGCGGTTTCACTCGCTTACTCATATATCTTTATGAATGGTGTTTAGCGCTTTCATATAGAGTTTAATGAACTTCTACAACTGTCAAAGCTGTATGACTTCACGAACAACATAGTTAGCGGCTATATCACGATATATCTTTAACTTTTATATATCCCAGTTATATAAACTAGTTATGTAAAAGTACAATAATACCGCTTCACGTTTACATTATTCTATAACACACAAATTTATCTTAACACCTCAGTAATGTAGTTATAATGATACATACCATCCCAACCTTTGATTTAGACCAATTATAAACCCATTTCTTGGTTTGGAACTCGATTGTTACACTCGGACAAGTAGACCAAAAAAATGATACCAATCGTAGACACAAGTTCTATTTGATTAAACACTTTGAATAACGTTAAAACACTTGAAAACACAATATATATAGTAACACGATCTATTTATTTGTGGTACATTTGAATATTTGAAAAATGTTTGAATTTAGAAAGTTGTACCTAACCGAATATGTATAGCGATAAGCATGCGCAAGCGCAGCCTCCGTTGCACTGACTGCCGGCGCCCAGTGCTGCCAGTTTATACTTCGACACCGTAAAAGCCTACTTTGAAATGGTAGTTTTATTATTTCTTAATTTTTAGCCATTAGCATACACAGAACTCATTTTAGGGCATTATGAGGTAGGTATGTAGTATATGTACTAAATCTAATGAAAGAACTTCTTTAGATGGATGAAATGGTTCCATTAAATATATTTAATTATTTACCTATTGATTGTTTTTGTTATCGTGGCGTTGTATTTATAGTTGATTTGTTTAACAAACAAAATTTAAAACTTTGTTAAAAAACATGTTAGTTACTTATACCAAAATATTAATTAAATTCGACATGATGTGGATTGTTTTATTATATATATTCTGCAATCGTACGTATACTTAAATTCCTTCAACCTTCCAAAAATCCATACTAATATTATAAATGCGAAAGTAACTCTATCTGTCTGTCTGTTACTCAATCACGCCTAAACTACTGAACCAATTTTCATGAAATTTGGTATGGAGATATTTTGATACCCGAGAAAGGACATAGGCTACTTTTTATCCCGGGAAAATGACGCAATCCCGGAAATCTCCATACCAAATTTCATTAAAATTGGTTCAGTAGTTTAGGCGTGATTGAGTAGCAGACAGACAGACAGAGTTACTTTCGCATTTATAATATTTATAATGTGCATTGTATCTGATTTAACTAAATTCATTTAAATTTTCAGAACACAAAATGACTTTATAAAGTCAAAAAGATAGTTTTAACAACCTTTTTTGAATAAATACTATCAGACGCAGATAAACCTAAAACTAAAAAAAATATGTAAACAATTTTTTTTGAGCAAATCTGAATATGTTTTTGTATATTCGATAATACTTTACATTTTATAAATATTTATAGATTGATAAATACCAAAAGAAAAAATCATGTCCTGTAAAATAAACAATTTCTTCCAAAATGGTAAACAGATCCATAAAACGGGCAACATTAACTTTTCTTCTACTACAATGTACGAGCAGGATGTTTCTTGCTGTCTCACTCTTCGCGCCGGAATGTGACCCGCTATCACCTTGAAGGCCGTAAGCTTGCGGTAGCTTCAGTAGAAACAAGAGCTTTGAAAGCTTATTACATATGCGTTTCTTTATACTAATATATTACTACTTTAAATGTTGATTTATAAATAAAACATTTCTGTCTTTATAAGAACATTAATGGGCCCTTTTTTTAACACATTTTAAAATATTAATATGTAGTTCTACTTAATAAAATACTAGTAGATGCCCGCGACTGCGTCCGAATAGGCATGACGAAAGATTTTCAAAACCTCTTCCATAATGTGTGTATACGTTTATTAAACAAGAAAAACCCTATATTTCGCTAATATACTTAAATTTAACGAAGATAAAAGCCATTTTTCAAAAAATATTTATTAACTGTGCCAAAACAGCTCACAGGTGTCATGGCGTAGGCGTGACGTCACTCTTACGTAAATACGTAAATCGTAATTATCTGTATGCATAGCGAAGCAAAATTAAACAATTATTTAATTATTAAGTGTTATAGAATCTAATTTCAAAGTTTATAAGTGGTGTGCAGTATTGCAATGTGAATCTACATAAAAATAATACCCAAAAAAAGTGTTAGTAATTATTTAAAGCGAGAAAATAATATGAAATGATTGTATTAATTTGACGCAGAGAAACCCGAACCACATTCGTGAATTCGCAATTATATTTCTGTTCTGAGTCGATAAAGCATACGTGAAAAAATAGAAAATAAATAAAAATGCGTATTCTCAACATATTCATAATGTACAACAAAATACACCTGACGCGAAGTTGTTTACATAGACGTGACGTCACGCGTGTTTCAGTCAAAATGGCCGAATGCAATACAGTAAAAGTTCCTTATTCGCGGGTAATAGGTTCCGTAAATGTGCCGCGAATAGAGAAACCGTGAATAAGGAATGGTAATTTGTATGGGGTTATAGGGAATACGTTCTTAGGTGACGAAATAAAAAAGCAAATACATAAAGAAACAAGTTTAATTTAAGTTTTTGACCAAACATATTTATTAATTACCATTTAATTAGGTATTATCTTCAGGTTTAGGCAATGGCTTTTCACTTTTTACTCGTTTTTCATTTTTTTTAGTCGACATTATAAATTCGTAGTTGTAGTTCAAGCGTTTACTAAGGACAACGAATGGTTTTTATTTAGGTAAATACATATTATATGTATGTACCGATGTACCGATTCGATCCGCGAATAACGAATTTTAGGCCGTGAATACAGGATTTAGGTCGCATTTTTTCCATCCGCGAATAGTGAAACCGCGAATGAAGGAAGCGCGAATAAGGAACTTTTACTGTATTTCAATGTTTTATTTTATTGATAATCTCATTTATCTTAATGTTTTTTATATTTCTAAGTCACTATTTTTAATTTATTTATTATACATTTTCCCTTAACCCTATTCTTGGTACTGTGTACAATTTGATACATTCAACTTTAAAAAAATCCCGAGAATTTATCTAACGTTTTTTTTTTACTTTTATTATTTAATATGGTACAAAATATATTTATGCTCAAAAAATAAACACTTTTGAAGTGCTTGCAACACTAAAATCGTCAGTAGAGCGCAAGATGGTGGACCGATCGAATGCGTCTACGCATCGCAAAGTAAGATTATAGATTATTTATTATATTTTGTTAAAATTGTTTTCAAAACTAATCTAATTTAAAAAGCTTGTTATATATTCTAACTACTAACGTTATTTTCCAATACCTAAATAAATTGTTAGTGCATGTAATCTTCATTGTTTTTCAAGTGTAGCAAATATGATACATTGCTAGATAGCGAACATTCTACATATTTTTAGCTGTGTATCAAATATGTGACATTGCCAGATTTGTAGAGATGTACTATTTCGTTTTGTTTTCCAAATCGATTATAGCCAAGGGGCCAAAATGTAGTCATTATGTATGAAAATTATTATTTTTTTACAGGTAATTTCCCACTTAAACACGCAACAACAAAGAAGAGCTCGGCAAGTCGTAGCTCTTGTTCCAAAACCGGGAGCAAAATCAGATTTGGTCGAAATGATACTTCTGAGGACGAAGTTCAATATTTCTCCCGCCTTCCTTACTCTGATAGCAGTTCGCCACCTCCATCATTGCCATCTTCAATAGAAAACCTAAATCTTCTCTCAGATGACGATATTGAGGTCAATGAAATAGTCGCTTCAAAGTCTTTAGTACAAGCATACAGTCAACATTCAATTCAGTCACCATTGATTAATCCTTGTTCGCAATCAATTTTATCGCCTAATCCATTCGTAACTGAGACCAGATCTTCGTGTCCGATACCGTCACCTTCATCGCCATCTGTACTAGCTGCACCCTCACAATTAACTTCACCGCGAGTTAGTAACTTGAAGCGGCATCATCAGTCACCACCAACGTCGCCATTACTTGCAAATTTTCCTTCAACGTCTACTCGTTCAAAGAGACCTAAACTTGTCACAGTAAAATGCAAAGCAATACCACCTAAAAGGTTAACACCTAAATGGGATCGGTTCAAATTTACTGGTTGTGCAGAAGTAGATGAAATCGTGTTTGAGCCAAGTGAAGAGAAAAGCCCAATTGAATATTTCGGCATGTTCTTTTCTGATAACATAATTTCTCTCATAGTGCAACAAACAAATTTATATAGCACACAATTAAAGGGTCATTCAATAAATGTTACAGAAAATGATATCAAAGATTTTCTGGCAATTCTTGTATAATATATGGGTATTCATAAATTACCAGCTTATACAGATTATTGGGCTAAACATACGCGAAGCAACAAAGTAGCTGATATAATGACCCTGAAGAAGTTCCAATTACTGAGGCGTCACTTGCATTTTAATGACAATTTGAAAGACGATTGTGAGACTGATTTTTTACTTTATTGTATTGATTGATCTCAATTTACTAATCATTAAGATTTAAGATTAATAACATAAGTACTAAGGCTGTTAATTATTATTCTAATTTTATATGTCTGTAGAAGAACATAATAATTTTAAATTTTACTAGAGGTCCGCCGCGGCTTCGCCCGTGGTACATATTTAGCAATAAAAGGTAGCCTATGTCCTTTCTCGGGTATCAAAATATCACCGTACCAAATTTCATGCAAATTGGTTCAGTAGTTTAGGCGTGATTGAGTAACAGACAGACAGACAGAGTTACTTTCGCATTTATAATATTAGTATGGATTTTTTGTTATTTTACGAAGAATATTGACATTTTAAGTTTTGTTTTGTTACAAGTATTTTATTAAAAAAACTGATTTGTTTGGCACTGAAAAGTTGGCATTGTAGCAAATTAGATACATAGATTTTATAGTGTTGATTGTTAAGGGCTTGGCAATGTATCTAATATGTTACACTCAATAAATGACAATTTACTGACATTAAATTTTTTTTATTATTTTTTACCCCTTCTATAGCCACATACAAACATATTAAATAAGTTTTTTTTTCAAAAATAAAAAAAAAAATTCTTGCCAAGTATAGGGTTAAAAACACTAATTCGATCATTTATGGATACTGTCGTCATGCCTCGGCATGCAAGACGTTCTACATAAATCAATCATAGGTAGTTGTTTTTTGAAAATTTAAGTTGCTTACTCTTCATAGATACAACTACCTACATTGAAAGTAGGTACTGTTAAAATATTTGTCGTTTCGTAATCTTATATATAAAAATGAATCGCAAAATGTGTTGGTAAGCGCATAACTCGAGAACGGCTGAACCGATTTCGATAATTCTTTTTTTATTATATTCCTTGAAGTACGAGGATGGTTTTTATGCAGAGAAAACGTAAATATGTACCACGGGCGAAGCCGGGGCGGACAGCTAGTCTTATATATAAAAATGAATCGCAAAATGTGTTGGTAAGCGCATAACTCGAGAACGGCTGAACCGATTTCGATAATTCTTTTTTCATTACATTCCTTGAAGTACGAGGATGGTTTTTATGTAGAGAAAACGTAAATATGTACCACGAGCGAAGCCGGGGCGGACCGCTAGTATATTATAAATCCTTAGTTTACTTAAAAAGAATAGCGCCTGAAAAATTATTATGATAAAGTGCTATTGAACAATTGAATCTCACTTTAAGCCAGGCGAAATTATTTTGTAGTTGACGCATACTCATAAAATTCATAAAAATATTGGTTATTTGAATTATTTATTATTCGTTATTGAAAAGAAAGGAGATTATTTTTTTCTATGTCAATTGTCACCACGTTTATAATCTGTGTTTTTAATCTGTTCGATTCCGTTGCTTAGCAACACGATTAGCGCTTGACGTTTCTATGACAAAATAAACAACATATTTTGACAAGCGGAGACCGTTTTCTTCATAGAAATTTGAACTGATTTTATGTAATGCTACATGTATCGTGACTCAAGATAGTTAACTAAAAACGGTTTGGTCAGGAAGTGAATTGAATGTAATTTAATCAACTGACTGACCTCATGCTCCAATTCCGACCGTTTTAGCGCCTACGCGATCATAACTGAATGCAAGGTTTTTGCAAGTAACCAACGACCAAGTAAAGTCATAATCACTTGAGGTCTCATCGTGCACAGTCAACCGTGAAACATTATTGATCT
>CAJQZN010027474.1:0-21289 GCA_907164685.1 Colias eurytheme | reverse complement strand
TATTCCCCTCCTTTTCTAATGGGTTTCATCCGACTGCGATTTTTTTTATCTTTTCATTATTTTCAAAGGCTTCTACCCCAGTCTATAAGTAAACAATCGATTACATAATATATACGAACAAAACCTTATACATGAGGAGATGCGTGACTGTTAACAAAATAATCAATTGATTTACAATAAGTCGATTTGTCTGATATCATTTTACATTCAAAATATTTTTTATTGTTTTTGAACCGTATTTTTCGAATAATAAGTAATATGACAGCAAAACATTGATTTAGTAGGTTAAAATATTCAACTTTATCCAACCGAATTTTAAGTACCTAACCTAACGCAAATACTAAAACCGTTTAGCTTCATAAATAGAATCGCATTGCAAAAGATCCTTTGAGACTGTAGTGTCGCCCTAAACAGTAATCCTCAATTTATGGCAATTCCCGGGAACGTAATAAATAAAGAACTCCATAAACGTCGAGCAAAATATAAATACTTGTAGCAATGTAGTGTAGGTCGGCCATGTTTACGTAAATGTCAGAATTATTTGAATGTCAGTGAGAAAGTAGCAAGGGAAGCACGTTACTTGGTATAACATTCTACACGTGATTGTCACGTGGTAATTGTTATTCCCTGTTTAGTTAGGATGGTTGTGATCGGTGTGGGATTAACCTTTGACCCCTGGGTTTGCGTAATGTAGCGTGAAGGTTTGTAAGTAGGTACAAGTCTGGAAAGTTTCGCAAAGAAGAAACGGGACAACGATTGGTGGAAATGAGATGGAATATTCTAGTGTTATCCTTGATATTTTTTTCTTTTTTTTTCAAATAAATAATTAATACGGTTGTATTAAATTAATACAACAAGCAATATATTGCACGAAAAGCATTATTGCGACTGCTGTTTAGTCTCTATATTTTAGGATAAGAGCTTACTACATAAACCTCAACAAAGAGTTTTACAGTTAGGTCTATAAAGTGACAGTTCTATCTCTAGAGAAGCCAAGAAACAATAAAATCGATAAGTCCGCTGCTTTATAGGTCGGCGATGCAGATGCAGGCTTTGGTCACTGTTAAAAATAGTATTTTTCATCGAGTACTACACCGATGTTCAATATCCAATTCAGTGTAGATGTATGATATGTTTTGATTGAATTAAAAGCTCGAATTTTTGGTTGAAAATAGAAATGTAGAGCGCCTACAAATTACAATGGCCTCACGAATTTATAGAATATAAAATATAACATTCTAATTTATTTATTGTATCTAATATACAAGCAATCCTAAAAGAAAAAAGCTATCGTTTTTTATTCATTATATTTCAATTTGAAATCGAATATTTACTGGTATAATATACATTACTATAACCATGGACGAATAGAATCAAAGCTATAACTACGGATTTGTTATAATATATTTTCATCCTTATTTCATAGTCGAAAAGAAAGAACAATTGTAATTGTCTGTATTTGAAACGATACAATTTGATCATCACATTGTTCAAAAAGCTTGCTTATCCATAAAACAACCGCTTACGCCCCAATGAAACCGACCCTTTTTCAGATAAAATAAAACACGAAACAGTCGTGTTTAAAGATAACCTTGAACGATTATACCGAATAAATACTTTTTATTTAACCCGCCTTTGAACTTGTCTTTAAAAGAGAAAATAAAATGAGAGTAGCGTTGCAGATAAACACGATAAAATAAACGTAGAGTTTACCCCACCTAGAGCTATTTGTACGGTCCAAGTACGGTCAATTAAAAATAAATGCAGCTGTCAGATACGTACGTCACGTGGTAAATACACGTGTATGGAGGAATCTAATCGTTTCATCAACTAGTGTCCACGTGTAGTTAGTAAGTTAGTGAGTTACTACTTAAGTGAGTTAGCACGTTACTGAGTTAATACGTAAGTGAGTTAGTAATTTTATAATAGTGAGGTATCAAGTTAGTACATTAGTCCATGATTATGACGCAGATTAATTTCATAAGATCTTCACTGATAGATTTTTATAGGTAAGCAATTAATATATCGTTAGATAGAGTCTGATATTGATATACAACTTGAAATAAATAGCCATTTTAGATCTGAGGTAGACATAAAAGCCCGTCTCCCTTGTGTGGTATTGAGCAGACACATTTATGTCAGACTGTTTCGCTAATCGATTCTTTTTTATGGACTAGCTATTAGCTAAAGAAATATTATGTATTGTATTTTGGTGTATTGTTCGATGGATGCCAGGACCTCTGATACACACACTTTTCAGTGTCAAGGCTATGGTGGTGTCACTTTATTATTTCTCAGGTCATTTCTGAATTGATTTGGGTTTAGAGAGAAAACATTTCAAACATTTAATTTGAGTTTATTATCCAAGGTTTCACAGAAAACAATTTTATTTTCTTCTAAGAAATAAGTACCTAATTTGACAAAAAGAAAAAATAAGGTATAAGTAACGCCTTTACAAACATAGAAACAGATTTGATTAAAATTCAACAGTAACAGACCCTATCTAATAAAAATTTGTTTCGTGCGATTGTTTGACCTTCAACTGTCTCTACGTACCTTGTTTGAACCTTTAAAAAGGGTGACATATTACCCAAAGCTTTGTGTATCATTAAGACAAAATTTTATTACAAAATGACGAAAATGTTTACTATAACAGCAGGAGTCAAGCTAAATTAGTATGTATTAATCCAGTCGATTCTCCAGACCTTTATATTTATTTTTGTATTGCACGATCCTTTTCCGATGAAAGAGTTATAAATATTCATCTATACTTAATATCTAAACTCATGAGTATGGAAAAAAACAGTTTAACACCTAGATATGTATTTCTTCAGTGAATTTTAAATTGATAATTTACTGGTATAATACTTTATATTGTGTTATGTGAATAATAAATAATATCTTATAGATTTGAACTTCAAACAAGCAATTTTCACTTGAAAGTTCTTAAGGAAAATATTGCTTTGTGTAAACCTATATAACTAGAAAAATATTTTTCCTTTCCATAGCTATTTTAGTGAGATAAAAAGGAAGCCTCAGAACAATCAAAATAATTAATTAAGCTTTATTTTCACAAATCAACAACCAATGTTATTTAGCCGAGTTTACTTTGGTAATTAAAATGGCGTTGGATGAGTAAATACAGTTACGTAAGTCAAGTGCACATGGCGCCTTCATCACAAACACTCGATGACATTTAGAATTATTGATTGTGCCGAAAATACCTATATACTACTCGATGATACTTATAACATTATTACCGTTGGTAATGGCGTTCCTATGGTATGGAATTTAATATTGAATACCATTGACCATTCCTTAGTTACGTTTGGTCTGTTCTTTCGACTGTGACAAAAAATCTTTCGTCTGTGACAGAAAGATTATTCTGTTATTTTTTTAAAGTTTAATATTTATTTATTCGAAATAGCAATCGTATGCTCCACTCTCAGTTATTATTCCTAATCGATATTTTCTAATGGAAACCATGTGAATGCATGTCAATAATCCAAGAGAATTATTGTTTTTGTTGCTTACGCCACCAGTTTGTTTTATTTTTTATATCACTTTCGTTTCTCTTCTAACTGAATATGACGAGTTGTGTTTCATAATAAATAAAACTTTGTGTTAATTAACAAGTTATTATATACGAGCTTAATGTCATACAACGACTTTCAAAACAATTCCGCTCGTTATTTCATAATTAATTTCACTTTTGTTGACTTCCTACGGATTCTTATTGTATCCTACCATTCATCCATACTTAATATTATAAATGCGAAAGTAACTCTGTCTGTCTGTCTGTTACTCAATCACGCCTAAACTACTGAACCAATTTGCATGAAATTTGGTATGGAGATATTTTGATACTCGAGAAAGGATTTTATTGCGAAATAATATTTACCACGGGCGAAGCCGGGGCGGACCTCTAGTTGTATAATAAACATCAAAGTAGAAAGGAACGTTCATTACATTACCAGCTTTTAAAATACTATAAAATCGATTTTGATGCGATGTTAGCGATACCTACGCTACGTCACAATTATTTTGTATCTAATTTTTGCTATTATTAATTAATTCACTTAATACTAATTCCCTTAGAGTTTAGATAAATAACCTACTAATTAGAATTAGACTCTTCTTAGACTCCCTTAAATAAAGAAAGAAAACCACGGGAAATAAAATATGTTACCAGAGCTTAATGGTGAGCTTTTTGATTAAAGTCCGTACTATAACTAAATTATATGATTAATATCAACTAATGGATATGGCAAGTTTATCTGCGCTCATTTTATGAAAATTACGAAGATGGCAGCTGATGGAAACGTTTATTAATTATATAAATTGCTCGTTCAAGCTCGATATTAATCGCAAATTAATGAAACGACAGTTTTTATTAGGCGGAAAAGATGTTGATTGACAACGTGAATAATTTAAAGGTATTCTTATTGAATATGAAAACTCAATATAGTTTCAAAAGCTTATAACGTAATTAATAATTTAGGTTTATAAAATATGTACTCATGTACTAAACTATTAATAAAACATTATTGGATAGATTAAAGTCGTAACATATCAACGTCGTCTGTAGTAAATATGTATGTAAGTTAGTTACTATATCATAAAATGGAATATTAAAAATGATATCCATCTAAATATTGTAACAGAATCTTGAAGTATGTCTGCGGGGAGTCTCTCTGCAATAACAACTTTTAACTAATTCAGTCGGCCTAGCTCACGTATCTACTGTCTAGCTTAAATAAAAATATGTCTAAATATTTCATAAGTCTCTTATTTTATTATCAAATAAATATTCAATTTATATCTTGTTTTCATTAAGAGTAAAAATGAAATTAATTTCGACGATAAAAATATAAAGCGACGTGAATTTCAAATATTAATTTCGAAGCGAATAGCGATGTAGTTACTTGAATTACTGCGTAATAAGGTTCGACGGGGCGCTCCAATACCGTCTTGAAATTGATATAATTTTGTAGCATATAATATTATCATAATAACATCAATGTTCTTATAGGAAATACATGTTCTTGTAATACTACAACAATTATATACGGGAACTTATACTTGAAGTTCATATATTAGTTTACTCTTTGAGAGAGAGAAATCACGTAAAAAATGTCGTCATGATTATCTTTTCAATAAATAGGTGCATTTCAATTGAAAGCCTTTTTGGTGAAATTCGTAGATAATATTATTCGTAATTTAAATAATTGTTATTATCTTAGTAATTATAGTTTATGTTATCACTACTTTTTCCGATACCAATACCGATAAAGTTTTATTTAAAATAACATAGTATGATCATTAAAAAAGCATACATCAAGTATACTATTCAAGAAAATTCAAATATTTTATTTTTTGTAAGTACCTAAGACCAGCAGTCTACAAATAATTGGATAGCATTCAACAACCAGCAAATTGATGCTTGAACCTAACGATATTAAATTTAAGGCTTGTTATTCAGCTTAAAATGTGACCAAAAAATTCCAGACGAAATTTCTAGAAACTCTTTATCCCTTTAAGCCTCTTTATTCCTATCTCGTGTAATCATGATTTATACAGTCCAAACCGGGGGTTATTTTTATCCGAGGTGTTTGTTAATTTTATAATACTTGCTGAAGTTAAAATGTGGTTTTATAATCACTACATTAACTTCTTTAAGGGCTGGGCTACCTATTAACAATTTTTAGTATCAATTTTTCAAAGATTATTTCATTGTCATTTTAATTACTAATATCATAAATAGAAGATATCATAAGAACGTAATTTATTCACTACATCATTAGTAATTATTTCAACATGAATCCAACAATCAGGTTGCCTGGAAGAGATCGCTGTATTAGCGATAAGGCCGCCTTTTGGTACGTTTTTCTATTGTTTGTGTTTTTTTTGTTATTATTTTGTTACTGGTGCAAATAAATTATTCATTCATTCAATTATTCATTCAATTAGACAAAACTCTTGATATTTTTAAAGAGCAAATGCAATAGTATTGATTAAAATCCTACAAGTTCTCATGATAAAGACCGACAGGTCAACGATCAGGTTTAATAACGTAATACTATTAGTGATTTTTTCCATGACAGTGATTTTATAGCCTTCTTAACATAATCGAAGCCTGTTAAGGCCATCGAACTAATGAAGTATCTACTTAGGTTAAACAATATAAAGTATGATGATATTACAGAAAAACAAAGAAAAAATATTGTTAAGTCTTATTACTTTATGAGGTTGTGACTTGCACGTTAAAGTCTCAAATAATAAACAGTTATAAACATGCAATATTATCATAAAAATTCTTGAAAATCTGTGAACCGTATTAAAAATGTACATGAGAGAAATAATTGCAAGAACATCATGCTATCTCAATTATAGCAAGATAAAGGGATGCGTGAAAATGCTTTTAACATAAAAATACAGTCTGGGCATAAAATTAAAATAGCTGGAGGGCTTCCGAGCGCGAGGGCTCCTCTCTAAAGAGTTCTTCATTCCACTCCAAGTTTGTAGGCAAAAGTTTCAGACTAAACTATGTTAAACTTCCTTTTAAAATATATGATGTATCTCTAGACTTTTAGGAATAAAATTAATAGTATACGAAAACATTATTAAATACATACATAGCTATATTTAATTCTTTAAAGGCTTAATTATTATTAATTCTTACGATGATGATACCAAATATAACAGAATTTTTTTTTCTCTTTGATTTTTTTTTACAAATTAGCACACCTTTTTACGTGTTATCTCTTTGTTTGCAAACCATTAACGTGGAACGCCCAAGTGTCATTCTATCCCATTGCTTCAATAATCCCATTTTTTGTCGCCATCCCATCCCATCCGGTCTGTAATGGTTAGGAAACAAATGTCGCTTCAAAATGTTCCTACTTATACTAATAATTTTAGGTATCATCATATATTGTGAGTACCTCAGCTTAAATAAATATATACCTAAGTTCTATTAAAATAGAGATTTTATAGGTTATATTAAAATTTACAGTAGCCGTAAAAGAGGTAGTTTAAAACAGAACATGCTGATGTGACATCTAATATCCGTCTAGTGTGAATTCAATTCAACTGTGATCTTTTTTTTGCAAATAAAACTAAAAGGACCGTATATAAAGCTAGGTGTGATCTTTATTCTTAAAAGATCAAAAAAGTTCTGTAATTTCGCAATTTGATGCAGGTATTTAATGTAGTTCTAAAATAAGTGCATGAGAAGTAAATTTTGTATCGATAACCTATCAATAATGCTGGTACATTTTAGCTTATCAGATTGCTATCAATGTTAATCTGTGAATTGTTATATAATGTTTACGCGATAATTTGAGTGCCAAAAATATAAAGAGCCTCATCATTGGAAATAATAATTATCTGTTTTCAGATGATTCCAGAAAATTTTGAATTAAATATAGAAAATAATTTGGAAAATCCAAAAGTGCACGCCTCATAATTTTTTTTTAATAAATATTTATTAATTATAATTTTTGTTTATTTAATAACAATTAAACCACATCGAATCAGACCCTGAAAAATGAAAGGGTTCTATTCCTGAGCATACTCAAGCGTAAGAGAAAAAAAAAAGACTCGATTAGTAAAGTATTTCGGTCGCTATCGTGTTAACAAGAAAAAGGATCCGCACATACAGACACACGGACGTCCAAGACAGAACTTTTTTAAACTGTTTTTTAACTAGTTTAAATAACAAAAATGACATCAAAAATATCATGAACGTTAAAAATAGTGTTTTTTCTTAATATGTGTGTGTATGTATTATCTTACAAGTGCAATGTATGATACATAAAGACATTTTAAGTTTGAAAAATCAGATGTTTTGCGCGAAGTGACAGTAGTACCCACCTCAACGCTTCGCTTATGAGGCGTGCAATAAGTAGAGTAAGCTGTTGTGAAAACATAGGTATTACAATCGATATTAACTAATTGAACCTAGCCTCAAATTTTCTTGTCCCATTTGATTCTGCCCTTAAAGTTTCAAAAGCCTTTTTTTGAAAAAACTTGTTATATCAACATTAAATCTTTGTGTAGAGGACAGAGGTGTGTGTTACAAAACATTAGATAAAAGCTTATAAAAGCTTTTATTGACGTCTAGACAGTAACACAATGGTTTCTGTTCGTTAATGTGTCATTAGCGATGCATTCTATACGTGTAACATGACGCAATATGCCTGTACTCTATGACAAGCTGAAAGACTTCCCAAACCATTATTTAAACTAGCTTCTTCTCTTTGATAATGGCTTCAGAAACTAGCTTTTATCTGCGTCAATGTGAATGGATGAAACGTTTTAGTACTTCGGAATAATGAGAATAAGGGAGAAAAATAAATTCGGTGTTAACGTGCGTAATATTTACCTGTTTATAAGTAGTTATCATACATAAATCATATAAAAGATTATTAATTTTTACTAAATAGTAAAAAAAAATACTCTTTTATTATATGAATTTAAGTTACCTTTACTATGAAATATTGTAAAAAAATAGTTATATACTTATGCTTTAATATGTATAAAACATAAGTTATTGAGAATTATTAGCGTAGGTATATTACGTGGTACCCTCTCTATAATAGAGATTTCTGCGCATTTATTTTTCATGAGATTTTTGCATTATGAGAACTACAATAACGTCATTATTAGCTTGATATTAATTAAAACATTGTATTCAAAAATATGACTCATATTTCTAGTATATATCACAATGTATCCCTATTACGTCGCAAATGATTCTGAGCCTAACCGTAGATATCAATCATATAATCTTAAAATAACGATCTAACTTCAATTTAATAATAATTACTTGCGTTTGGTTCAATCTACGCAGTTATTACCTGTCGATATTATAAATATAGACCCAATGTATTAATTTATAATACATATATGTATAACAAATACAAAGCCTTACCATTACTTACTACGTAGTAGAAAACAACATCAATAAACCTTCACAGCTCTATATCTCATCTGTATCGAATTGCGCGTAATTTTCCTCAACAATCACAAAGTACCCTCGCCTTAAATGCTTTTAACATTAATCAAGTTAGCAATTGATTCTAGAGGTCCTTGGAATCTTTTGTACTTACAGGATTCTACCGGTGTTATGTCCGGACCTTCTGCAGCTGCCAGCATCTTCATCGTGATAGCCCCTGGTAGGACACTGCTTGAAACCGACACCTTGAATAATTTAAAGATCGGATAACCGAAAAAAGGAGCCGTCAGGACACTCGAGCGAAAGTACGACCCAACAGGCTGTCGTCGGTACTGCACTATTGATCATAACGAGCGGTTGATGGGCGCAAGCGTAGAACGCAGGTACCCACGCATGCGCCATCTTCTCCACACCATATACCACCGGAAGATCGTCATTTGACATGTGACAGAGCAGCTTCCGGTCCCCATTCAAGTTCTAATGACGTATTTAGGGGTTTATTTAGGCGTCTGGTGGGAGCTTAATTGGAGATTTATTATTTTCTTCATTAATTGAATTTAACTGCTAGGCCCAACCCAACTGTATGCTATAAATGTTCTATTAATTCGTTCTGACCTTACGCTTTAGTACGCCTACAATCTTCTTAGAAAATTGCCTCCATTAATTTTATTAATGGTTCAAAAGAAAATCTTAAGTATGGCTTTCCAATATGCTCTTATTTTAAATTACTTAGTCGTAGGTACTCGTCGTCGTTAGGTAACATACTTCTAAAGAGTAGGGTAAAAGTGGGATAGATGCCCTACTTTTTGAAATAGCCTCATAATTTTAAATACATGAATCTTATACGAACACTTTGTATGAATATAGCTAGGTTAATTATCTGTTTTGAATTACTATATATATTTTTTATCCTATCATTTATAGATAATGTGTAATAAATATTTTTGTAGAACCCCTTTTTTGAGGATAGATGCCTACCTAGTTGGATAGTTGCCCCACCATGAAAATACTAAGGAGGATAGATGCCTGCAGAGTGGGATAGATGCCTTACATACTCTATAAACGCGAAATCTAATAAAATTAATATGATAAACCAGCAAATGTCATGTTAACATAGTTGTTCTGTTGTCCAAGAATATACTTGCACTCGCACTCCTTCTTTTCTTTTGTAATTTCGTGGCGTGGTTCTCCTACAATCAGTATAAGGACAGATCATTAATAAGTAAATATACATAACAAAAAAAGCAAATTAAACGAGTAAAATCGGTTAATATAGAGAAAACCTCTGACGCAATCAGGTAAAAATATAAACAGTACTTGTGATTATCGATAATAACATGTACATATGTATTGAGGGATAGATGCCCTTAGAGGTCCCTAAGGGCATCTATCCCTCGAAAAAAAAGGGGCATCTATCCTTTTTGATAAGGATAGCTGCCCCAGTATTTTTTTTATTAAATAAAAACAAATGAGCCACTATTTTCACTTAGATTTGTACTTAATGAACCAGTGTATAGACATAATAAGAAATATAGTGAAATTTATTAATACTTATAAAGTTATGCAAAGGCAAATATCAACCTTTTTAAATTTTAACGTGTTCGTGAAGTTCGCCGCGGATATTATAACACGCACTAGCGAAACACGTCTTCACCAAACAACAGCTCATGCGTACCCGAGGTGCGGGATGATAGGAGCTCCTATTTAAATCATTAATTCGTAGTCACGACTCTGGGAAGTGAGGTTTTTTGAAAATGAGGCATCTATCCCCGTGCGGCATCTATCCCACTTTTACCCTAAGCAATTTATATATTATAATTCGTAAAAGAAATATTGAAATGAATATTTTATAGATAGTAATAAAAACACTTTACAACAGAGAAATGTTTATTTATTTATAAAATACCTAGACTTTTTATTCAGATCTTGTAATATTCAGATTCTTTCTTCTTTCCTTATTCCATCTTCCAAATACAGATACCTACTTGTAAATTTACACAGTATTTATGATAAAAAAGATACATTTAATATTTGGATTAACAAAAATTGAATGAAACGCATAACAAGATGTTATAAATAAGTTTTATTGAAAATCGTAAATAAATTTACATAAATATTAATAAATTACATCACGAGTAGAAGAGTTCGTAGCAGCGCGGCTGCTTGTGTGTTTAGTATCCAGCCAATTCGGCGAAGGTGGAGTCCATCTCGTCTGCGAGGCTCTTGTATCTGTCCTTGTTGATTCCCAGCTCGTCTGTCAAGTGCAATCAAGTTAGTACTGTAGGTCTACGGTGTAGCGGGTTACGTGCTACGTGCTACGGTTGCTACGAAATACGAATGCGCTTTTGCGTAGTATTTGAAAGACTATTGATTTTTAAAGGAGTTCAAAGCTAATTTATTGTTTTAATAAATACAGCAATTAATTTGCTTGTTTCCCCAACTATAAAACTAGAAATTAACAATTAATCGATGAATTATCAAGAACACCTATTTGCCTTTTAAGATTTGGGAATTCCTGGACGATCGTATAGTAAAATATCAATTGATATCGCTGTTAAAAAGAAGAAAGATTAATATTGTTAAATATTAAGTTATTTTTAAAGATTCTCTTAATTTTATGAATATGTCGATTTAAATAACTATTTTAACCATTTATTTAAGAGTTTAAAGTACATATACCTTAGAAGCATTGGTCCACGACGGTAGCAGCAAAGCGTAAGACATATTATACACAACACAGAAAGCAAGGTTTATTGTATGAAGGCGATTTCTAAAGGATTGTCCGGAATTCGTTATTTCTTGGTTAAGGACAATCCTCTAAATATCGATGGGGTTAGGATTAAAGAGATGTTATTAGCAATCTAGAACATATTATGACGACTTCCCAATAAACACGTAAAATCTAGGGCAGTAGAATTTAGAGGCTAAATTTCGAATGTCTAATATGGAGACAGCTAAAGGACGGTTCTGTCTTATACTAAGTGCTAAGGGAAGTTAGTATCCTGTCAACTCGGCGAATGTGCCGTCCAGGTCAGCACATATCGCCTTGTATTTCTCCTTGTCGTTGAACAACGCGTCTGGAAAATTTTGTTATTAGACAGCTTGTGAAGAAATTAGTTCAAGTGACTGTAAAAGAAGTAAGCTTATTAGATCTTTTATTAACCTGCTATTATTGGTCGGGTTTCGAAGCAGAAGAATGTAATTTTGTAAAAGTGCTCCTTAATAACTGACTGCTTCAACACCCAACACAATATTTCAGGAAGAGAGAAAATTCTTTAAGTGTGTTATTGAAATTCTCACTCACGTTAGATTTGTTTGTTTAAGAAATAGTTTTAAGCAGAGGCGGCTCGTGACAAAATTTTATGGGTGTTCACTTGAAATAAAACACTGAAAATACATGGTGTAAAGCAGTACAATTTATCAAAAAAATTACTTATAAAGAAAATGCATACGTGATACGTCTTTCTTTTTGGTGTGCAAAAATATCTATAACTTAAAGCGACAAGATCGATAGACGCCAATTGCAGTTCATTCAACAAATGGTACCGAGATTGTGAATGTTTTTTCATCTTGATTGAAAGATGAGCTAAGTCGTCAACGCCCGTTTCAGTCCAAGCACTCTCACCTCCGCCGGCCGCGCCCGCTTTAAATAAAAGACACGGAAAACAAAATAGTTTGTTGCTTTCATCACAACCACACAACCACACACATTTTCACATATTGTTCAGATTTAAACACACGCGTATATGTTTTCGTTTTTGTCGTACATTTTTGCGTTCAGGCCACCGGTCCCTTAGCTTTACATTCAAGCCGAATTTGTCACGTTTTATCACACTTTTTAATGAACGCCACATTATAATTATTGTTCATTTTAACACTCACAAGTAATACTGATAACTACAGGCTATTTCAACACGTATTTTATAATTTTAATTAGAAAATTGCATGAATCGCGCGCGTGCATTGAAGTTGACTCGAGTGTTTGTTTATATTATAGAAGTGGTAACTGGCAACCTCGCGCGCAATCGCTGTCCTGCCTGGCGGTAAAAACGAACCGGCAACGTTTGCGGGTGCGGCGCTCCGAATTTTGCTACTTTTCCATAGAAAATCTTTTGTTTCACGCGCAGGGCTCTGGCAAAACCCTCTCTTTCACTCCTATTGGATTTCGTATTAGGAAATGTACTAAATCTTTTTTCATTGGAGCGCAATCGTGAGCGCTCCGCTTCGCGCGTTACATAATACAGTAGGTATTATACAGGTGTATGGGATGATGGAATGATGGATATATTCATTGGTATTAACAGTAGTTTTAAAGATTACGATTGATTTTAAATAGTAATAATTAATGTTAATAATTAAATTAAGGAGTATGATTTTATTATAATTTATTTATGGGAGTTCACTGCACCAGCGCTCCTTAGGGCGAGCCGCCTCTGGTTTTAAGTGTGATTTAAATTGGATTACTTTCGTGTATAAAGATAACAATTCTTCTTTTAAATGATTTATGATGTGTGAGTATTTTAGTGTTAGTTTGGATCATACCTTCGAGCCTGTCGACTTCCTTTTGTAGTTTCTTGACGGTCTTTTCTGCGTATTCAGCACGAGCTTCAGCTTCCTTCAGTTTGATGGTGAGGGTCTTCAATTGCTTTTTGAATTCTTCTACACGCTGGTTGGCCTTCTCTTCTGAGACCTCCAGTGATTTAAGGGAGTTACCTACGACCTGTGGGGTAACGAACATTCATTTAAGGTTTTACTTGTGAATTTTTTTACCGTACTACCTAACTTTTAGATACATGTTTGTGGAAGAATACGTTGTTAAACGTAATGACTGTATAAGCTTAATAGTTATTAGTTATACAATATTTGGAACATGTATTGATAACATTGTAATGGTATAATTGATAATGTTTATTACCTTCAATTCCTCCTCAAGTTCTGTAATCTTTGCGTCACCTGATTTGACACGGTCTTCAGCTCCTTCAAGCTCGTCTTCAACGAAGGCCAGTTTGCGGGATACCTGAGACATAATTAATATTTGTCATTAAATATTTTCTTTCTTCTTTCTGTCATCAGACCGAAACTATAACGAAATCAAATATGTCATTTCTATCCATTTGTAATATTCTAAAATATTAATTATGGAGCATTGGACTATGGACATTTACTTGTTGAAATTGGAGAACGATTGACCAAAAGAGTAGTTAAAGTTGTTAAAAGTTTTTTCTACATAGCTCAGTTATTGAAAAGACATACACCCTCGTTCATTCTTATGGCAATAAAGTTGTTAACAGCTACTACATATTTAAATGCCCAGTTATTTAAATGCTCTACAATTTTACGAGATTTTCTTATTCATTTCATAAATTTTAATTTCAATTAGGTTGTCTTTTGTCCGTTTTAAACAGTTCTAAATATCAGTATTTATAAGTCACCTCATCGGATTTGCCGTCAGCGTCCTCAGCGAGGAGACGGGCCTCCTTCAGCTGGTTGGTGAGTTGGTCCATACGCTCCTCATCCTGCTGTGCTCTGTTCTCCAACACTTTGCACATACTGGGAATAGATATTTATTATTAATATTATGAAAGAATCCAGTGCACTGATTATATAGATAAAATTAATGTTAAAATTAGAAAATAAATGCTTGGCTCTAATATACTTTTAACAAAATAAATAAGTAAGTTTGAGTTTGAGTTTGAGTTTGAAATGTAAAATCAGAATATAGAAAATATTGTTTTAATATTCTGCGAGACTACTTTTCTGACGAGTAATTTTTAGATTTTTGATTAATTCCCTTCTTCATCAACCCTAAATAGAAGAGGCATTGAATGAATTTGCTTTTGAATGAAATTTTTCTGACTGGGTAGGTACAAGGGACTACTTTTACTACTACTAGCCACTAATAGGTACTATTGTCGAACTGATGAAAGCATTCATTATTTCTTTTTATTTTAATAAAAAAATTGGTTGTCTGTAAAGTCGGTTTACTGACGATAGTTGAACGTGACAACGTCCGATTGTGCTTCTTTGTCGCTCGTTCCACGCTCTCGCTCGCACTTCAAGCCTACATGGAACACCTCAGAGCGAGGTAACGCCGCATGAGTCATGTTTTTTCGTGCGTGCAGCCGGCTCTATCGAATTATAAGACGTTGTCACGTCAAATTACTAACCGGTTGTTCTCATCAGCGGACTGTTGTGCTTCCAGAAGTTTCTGCTGGGCGGTGCCGGACCTCTCCTCTGACTTCTCCAGGTCCTCCTCAATCTGCTGCACCTTCCTGTTGAGGGCCGCCACCTCCGCCTCGGTAGCGGTGAGCTGCTTCTCCTTCTCTTCCAGGTCCTTGTTGGCCTGCTCCAACTTGTTCTTGTTGAGAGCCAGGTCCTCTTCCACCTGGAGGAGCTTCTTCTGGAGTTCACGGACTTCCTCGTTGACCTGGAATGAAGTGCGTTTTTATGGTAACGATTAAATTATTAAACTTACTGACCAATTTCTTTATACACATTTTCTACAATGTTCAAAGACACATTTCTATAGGTAATCACTGATAGATAAGATACTAAAAATTCCTCATACTTATCATTCATGTTATTATTGAAATAACTACGACCATATTTTTTGCATGATGGTTGACATTAACCCCCTAAATGAACTCGAAATTTTTGTCAATACTTTTTCTGCTGGTTTTCAAAAAAAAATTAGTTTTGAATTTCGTTTTAGGATGCCCTTTGGAAGCACCCACATAGAAAATTCTGGCCTGTAGTACTAACCTTCTCGGCACGGAGGTTGGCGTCCCTGGCCTGCTGCTCGCAGGTGTCAGCCTTGTCCATGGCATTGTCCTTCTCCAGCTTCATCGCCTGCATCTTCTTCTTGATCGCGTCCATGGTGGCTGCTTTGTTTTTTTACTTTTCTGTCACAAAAAATACGCCAGTTGTACCTGAAAGTATAGTTAATTTAATTTTAATTCATTTAACTCAGAGAAAATAATGTGAAGCATTCTTTTCTAAACTTTAACTTATTGTACAGAGAAAGGCAGCATTATTTTCTCTTACAACCTTTCTTATTACGCTTATCCTAGCTTTGTGTTGGAGGTATCGTGAAATGTTTAAACACTTATTTGATATATCGAGACTATATTTTGTATTTAATTTAATGTATTTTATTCTTTAGACAATTTAAATGTAAATAGAGCGAATCCATTAGCGTCTTTTCCTACGAATTGTAGATAAGCTGTAAGTAAATCTATTTAGAGCCCCGTATCCGTAATCTCAATGCTAAACGTGAAGGCCATTACAATTTTCATCTGCTCGATATTTCAATTCCAAGTATTTGCATATCCGTAGTAAAAGCTGACGAAGCAGGTATTAGTTACAGAATCTGAGTTTCTACATTGCAAGAATAGATCGACTTTTATATCTATTTGTTCACACTTGGCGGAGTTCCAACCAGCCATATGCAGAACTGCAGATTTAATAGTCTAGTTCAGTTTATCTTGTGAAAGTGAAATTATTTCAAATATTGTAAAAATTTTGTTTAATAAAAATTTATTATTATCTGTTGTGTTTTATTTTGCATTAAATCTATATTGCGTGACTACAAGCTCTACCAACAAAGAACAAAGATGTACATTATAACAATATGTAACTAATATCATTACAAGATTAACGTAATTTATTAAAACTCAATAATTAAAAAACATTATTTTCTTGCGCATCAACTCGACCGTCTGCGTCTGCGATGAGATAATCTCCCGTAATTATATCTAGCTATACAATAGGTATCTACTGAGAATAGTTGTTATAAGGCTTCCTTTAATCTCTAAAATATTAACTGTTTCCTATAATTTCCGTTTAACATTCCACTTTGAGTTGTGCGAACGTTTCATAAAACTGTTTCTAGGATGTTTCTAGGTTATTTTTATGTTTGTAAATGTATAAGTACTATTTTTTGACTATGTCTTGTTTAAAGTTAAGTTAAATATGTTATAAGATTTTATATTTTATAGATAAATTATCCATAATTTGTCACTTCGTAAAATATTTCGATGTTCAATTCCTATGATTTAATTTATATGTTACACACAAACAAATAAGCAAACAAAAGCAAAATGATGAAAATGTATAATCCTTTATTACCTAAATATTTGTCATAATGTAATTATTTGTATCCGCATTCTGTATTATGTATAATTATCGTATAAGTTTAGTAGAAGATAAAAAAAATTAAATATAACCGTTACGTCAACCGTATAAATCCGTTAAAACGTCCAGAAACGTTCGTGTTGCGAAAATAACGCGTGTGTGACGCGGCTTTATTTTTGGCGGGCTGTCAAATATTACAGTTTGCCGTTTGGTATTTGAAATAAATCGCTGTTTAAAACTAAACAGCTGCTACATAACAGTGCTCTTTGCACGCTTAACTAATCAGTGGAAGATTGTATAAGGTTTCAGTCTTCATTAATATTTTCACAATGTAAAGTGCGGATTTTTTAAGTATATGTTTGTGTCAGTTATCATATTAATGTTATTAAAAAAATTTAAAACGTATGTATGTCATAAAATACTGAAACATAATATTTCAAGCTAGACGCTACAATTTAGTTCTCTTACAATATTTTAGCTAACATAAAATAAATAGAATGCGGGAATTTTTTACATTAAATTAATTATTCAGTATGATAAGTATTTTTCGATTAAAATATTTGGTGTAATATGTCAAGGATAGATACATTAATAAAAAAAATCAAAAATATAGAACGATGAACTAAACCGAAAACGATGAACTAAACGAATGTTTTTTGTAAGTTACTAATTGATTATTTTTATGTTTAGTGTAATATGACTTAATTATATGTCTTAAAATACAAATTGTGTTTTATGTTATAAATTTTGTAAAAACAATACTCTGCAGCTGTACTTAAAATAAAGTAATGTTCTCTATGACAATTTATACGAATCAATAGATTCTTTAATAAAGTTATTTTGTTCTAGTTTCGTGTTAAAATTAATTAGAAACAATTAAAAAGAATGGTTAATAAAAATATTATTATCTACTGTATGTGTCA
This sequence comes from Colias eurytheme, assembly GCA_907164685.1. Taxonomy (NCBI): domain Eukaryota; kingdom Metazoa; phylum Arthropoda; class Insecta; order Lepidoptera; family Pieridae; genus Colias; species Colias eurytheme. The sequence continues at coordinate 3,274 of CAJQZN010027474.1, read as the reverse complement.
CAGTCATTTATGTTATTGAAAACTTTACTTACAAGTTATATTTATTGTGGCTCTATTAAATATTGTGATTTTTACCAGATTAACTATCTCGTAAATCAACTGTCACCTGCCACGGCCTAAATAATTATAAAAAATGGGGCACACGTTAAAAATACAATCCACGGCGAGTTTTCCCATATCGCTAAATAAATACATCGGACGGCCGCAAATAGGTCGACCGTCGCGCACTATTTTCAGCAAAGACGCCCGCGCAGTGTAATCCGAGACTTTAACACTAAATATCACATTTCAACACAAAGCTAGGATACGCCACTGCACTGCACTATCCCTTGAAGACTCCAAATAGTTGGCTCTTGGGTCCGTCGGGTTCGTGAGGTCCGTGGGTATCCAGCTCACTCACCTACGGGCGGTTCAGACGGCGGAGCGGCGCGCACTAACCCGCCCTGAAGCCGCGCCACCCGCCCAGCTATTTTCGGTGCCAAAAATTCAGGATTCCGATCCGCGAGACGGTTATCATGTATGTGTATGGCAGCTATGGGTTACGGATATCGGATTTATTGCAATGCAAACTGACGTTAACGAAAATCTGCTTTCGAACATTCTTTCGGAAATGTTACAGTACGAGGAAACGAAAGAAAACTAAGTGTATCGGTCATACCAGCTGCAATCGGCCCTTCTAGCAGCAAGTTGAAATTCAAATAACGGGTCATGTAACGGTCAATGTTAACCAAGAATAAATCCAATTAGTGCTTGTGCACATTGGACATTGAAATCGGTGAGCATATTTTCCTTTTAGGTACGTAGCTGTTGTAAAGAGACACCTATAGTCTTATAACCATGTAAATAATAATGCAGGTTTCGCCCCTAAAACTTTAAGTACTTTATTTTACATTACTTTAATTTAAATATGAAGGGTTAATTTGACTTGTAGGTACCTACTCAATGAAATAGCAGCAGTAAAATGCGACTGCTTGACGCCGAACACGATATCCTATTACCAATTTACCAATGGATGCTTGCTTGGTTTGTTTTATATTTAAGTTTCCCGCCCAGTGTTAAAGATATTTTAACAATGTGGCTTATAGCTTCAAAATACGTAAAAAATAAAAGAAATTTGGATAATATTATTATAGATATATTTACGTGAGAACATTACCTTTAACTCTAAGGTTTAACTTTAAACTTTTTTATTCCTGCAAATTTTTCAAGTGGTTATGTACCTATGTATCCTAATTCCTACTGTAATATTCAACGAATAAAACAATTGTAAAATGTTTCATACTAAATACCTATAACTAAAAATTAATCCTACTATATAGTTATTACAAATGCGGAAGTTTGTCAGAATGTATGGATGTACGTGTGAGAGCACTCACTAAAACAGCTGGTCGTATTTGTATGAAATTTTGTGCAGAGATAGATATATGCAGAAATGGATACGTTTTATCCGGGGTTGGTACCTAGGTACGCGAATTTATCGCAAACGTAAGATATAGGTATTGAAATGAAATGAAATAAATTGATTTGTCCATTTTATGTTTAAAGTTTCATTTCAATGGTGAATATTTTCCTAGACAACGCAGAGCAGTAAATGATTATTTATATGGTGTTTATAGTTTGTCATCCTTGTTCTCTTGCTATTGTTACGATTTATTTCTGTACGCGGCTTTCACATCGATATGGGAATGTTTGAAAGAATCTCAAATACCATTGCGTAGAGTACAGCTAGGTATATTTAGCAGCCATTGATCATCGTCCGTCTTTCATCTAGTTAGCACTAAATAAAGAATAGAAAACAAACATTAAATACTCCTACACAACATTTATGATACATCAGATTACAGGATCATAAAATGAGGCATGTTTTCGGTATATGCGTAATTTTTAATTGTGTATTAAATGTTATCCAGTAGCTTGGTAACAATGAACAGAATAGTAGATAGGTAGGTATGTATTTGTGGGATTTTAATTCAGACATATAATTTATACTAGTGGCTAATTGCCTCTACTGGTAGTGTTCAATTTCTATTATAAACTAGCGGTCCGCCCCGGCTTCGCCCGTGGTACATATTTATGTTTTCTCTACATAAGAACCATCCTGGTACTTCAAGGAATATAATAAAAAAAGAATTATCGAAATCGGTCCACCCGTTCTCGAGTTATGCGCTTACCAACACATTTTGCGATTCATTTTTATATTATAGAATAATCTCGATGAAATTCAGCAAGGATATAGATTGAAGTGGACTGGATTAGGACGTCGAGCACTTCTTGGCAGTACCGGCGGTTGCATGAGTGCAACTTATGGTGGCTCTAAGGGGCTCCAAAGTGCATAACGCCAATATTTCACCTTGTAGTTAGATATTAAACTACATGCATTTTTATCATATAGATGTTCTTCTTGTTGGTGAATAGGAAAAAAGTTATGAAATTGACATCACTAATTTTTTTTAAATATGTAAAATAGATTAGATAGAATTGTAGTACTAACATAGTTTTTAAGGCCAATTACTAACAATTATATGGATACTTTATCTGAAATAAATGAAATAAATAAATAAATAAAAAAAAAAAAAAATAAAATATTATTTGATGATAATGAATGCTTCGACCAAAGAGCGTCATTTGAACTTTAGTCTCTACCCTCGTGAGCTACGGCCGGGCGCTGCAGCTGGTCACAAATCCTGTAAGGGAAGACATGTTTACAAAATGTCGTTCAAAATGCAATCTTGCTTAATTATGGAAATGTAGTCATTTACTAACCAATAAATAGACATTGTGCAAAATGTATGACATCTAAGATAGGAACCTGTTTAAAACGTAACTAATAATCTTTAGAACCTTTTTATTTTCATAGATATTTTATTATGTCGTAGGGCCCATAGAGGTGAATATAATAATTGGTCTGAGCCAGTACCTATTCTTTATGTTATCTAGTGATATAGGTAGTTTATATAAGTACATCTGTATTTATTTCTAACCTCTGCCAAAATTTGCAGATATGTAGATGAAAGTGTGAAAGATAATATGAAGAAAGATTTATTACAAATTCGTAAAGAGAAAGCCATTTCAAGTGATGTGTGAACATGTAGGTAAAGATAAAAAAAACGAGATAATTATACCTTTACAATACTTCTTAAAGTTTCAAATGTATCAAGGTAAAATATAACTGTCTGTTGTCTTTTAGTAGATAATTTTTTTGCCACTTTATGAAAAACTAGATGTTCGGTGTCCCTTCGTCCAGCATACTCACCACAACTCACCATGGAATCCT
>CAJQZN010027473.1:0-16506 GCA_907164685.1 Colias eurytheme | reverse complement strand
AGTAGTACCCACCTCAACGCTTCGCTTATGAGGCGTGCAATTAAAATCTTTTAAAAATAAACGAGTGTTATTGTATTATAGTTCAAGTATTTGTAATACATACTTGAATTCCCTTTGTTTTTCTTTCTGAAAGCGTTATTTATGTTATCGTAAGTTTGCTTTATATCACAAGTTCCAATATAAATCACTCGGTGTAACTAACATATATTTTCTCGGTCTCTCTTTCCCACCATAATCCTCGACACAGACGGTCCAATTAATCAAACAGTGTTGCCCTCATTTTTTAACGTCTACATTTTTTGCTTGACACAAAAGCGCTCAAAAATCATTTTAAGAGTTTCATATTTAATTACAGTATGTTCTTTTTAGTAAAAAACAATAAGTTAATTAATTCATTAAGATCTTTTGATTGCGTTTATTCAAAATTCTTATTAAGAGAAGTTGGACTTATTTAATGTTATCAAAGTTTTGTATGGTTCCAGTTTAGATAACAATCCACAGTTGGAATAACCAAATAACATCAGCAGCCCTACTCATAAGGTACCAGAGCGGAAAATTGCGTTGACCGTCAAGAAACTTGATCCGTAATAACAAGTTCACCCAATCAGACAGGCGGGCTCTAATCTTATTACCATTAAGCTGAGCTTATCACTTGATACTCATTTACCAGTAATAAGGGCACGTTATGACGTCACATGATGACTGTAATTTAAATTATTCAAATTGTCGGGACGCTGTGTCTTGTTCTGCCATGTTTTATTATTCTTTTAATAATATCGGCACTGTACAGTCACTTCTGAATGTTCGTTGAAGTTTCATTGTATATAAAAGTCTATTGTTCAACATTTTATTATAATGGTAATAAAAACAATTAATCTCGGAACACGTGCCTCTAAATGAAGGGTCATCAAGTGGGTGTTACAATAGCGATGCACGGCATTCACATTCACCTGGCATAGTGTTTGGTAATGAGCGCTACTCCAGATTCTATCGAGCGAGAATTATTTGCGCACTCCAAATAGGGCAATCCACCCGCAGAGACAATTGAAATAAAACGCTGCAGCTGAAGATCGGCCAAGAAAGAAGTGCAAATGGCTATGCACGCGAAATTAACCACTAACTAAAGGAATAAAGAACGGTTTCAGCGTGTCATGGATTGCATTCGTGACGTTTCGGTGCAACCGCAACTTTTATTGTTCTGCAAAAGTTTTATTTTAAATCCGCAGCTTTAACGAAGCGAGGTGCTTGCACGTGCACAGTCAGCTATACTTAGTTCCATTACTGGGCCAGATGGTAATAATGATGTATAATAATAATTATTATCGCTATGAAATTTTATCTAACCCGCAGTAATTAATGAGTCTGCGACTTCATTATTTCAAAATTTCAAACATTTTTGTCGTCAAATGTTGTTCTCATATATTTTTCTTAGGACATTAAGTTATAAGCAATACATCATATTTTAGCAGTCTTATATTTATTAAACACTGTAAATAATAATAGATTACATTCTCAGGATTTTTTGCTATACCTCCTACCACATGATTGCGTAATCGAAGAAACAATGTGATTTTTTTACAATAGCGTGAAGATTGTTTGAAACTGGGCTATTAATTAGATTAGACGTTTAATTTAACGTCATCATAAATATTAGGTGTGATTGAACTGATAGGCACGTTGTAAGCAAACTATCAGGTTTCTCATCGTTTCACGATCCATATCAAATAATAAAACTCAACATAAATTACTGATGTTTGACAATAACCGAACACCCAGCTAATTCAAAACAATCAACACATAATAATCTATTTACAAGTTGTTCTATAGTAATATAAGTGACATGTATGCAAATGTGTTTGAGATATACGAGGCGTTACAGCAGGCACGGCATTGTCTCCAACGCATACATTAGCTCGTATTCTCACGCAACCCGTTCCTTGGCCTGACGCCCGATCTCTCGTTGCTCCTTCGCTAATCCGCGTGCTTTTGTGTCGCTTTGTAGACTTTTTGTCTGAAGATCGACCATCAAAAAAAGCCGCCTGTCAAGTGAGTGCGCGATACGCAGTTCTTTACGAAATATGTAAAAAGAAGTAACGAATCTCCGTTCGCGTTCCCGACACGAGACGTCCGAGGAATTTGTATTGTTATACTTCGGAGATATGTTTCAACATTCTTTGATGTTGGCTTTGTTACTGAGTGTTATGCGATGGTATTTCTCTTAGTTACAAGTGTGGATTGTGTACATCAATTTAGTTTATAATTTTTATTGTCAAATCGGGAGGCAAAGGTATGCAGACTGCAGCGCAAGACAACAAAAGCATACTATCTTTTATTGTTTGTATTGTCCAACGTTTGATGAGTACCCACCATCACGTACAATTTAGTATGGAAATGTACACATACAAATCGCTATATATTCAATTTAATCGAAAAATAAATACGGAATGATGGTCAGGTGAGGTCAACAATGACATTCAGTGATGAAAATAATCTTGTTTTATACAGAAAAGTTATTTTATAGCAACTATTAAAATGTGCGACAAAGAGACCTTTCGTTATTTAGCAATAAATATTCCTATCTATCGTAAATATCAAGAATGTTGCAGGTGCATAAATCAGCAGAGATCTCGCGGCTTTGAATTCACAATATTTTACCAATACGTTAACATAATGCTCATATTTGGGTTTAATCTGTACAAAATGAGGAAAACGTGCATTGTTAGATTTATATTGCATTGATAATATATGTACTCGAATGCATATGTTGAGTTTTGTGGAATCTGATTAATATGATTAACGTATGTACGTGTAATGTGCAATACGCCGGCGAGTGATGCGGTACGCTGATAAACCCTATAAATAATTCATATTTATTATTAAAGCCTTTATGTAATGTAAGTAATTTTATATGTAGGTGTTATTTAAATAATAAAAAAGTTGTTATTAAAACAGTCTGTAGATTTAAACTTAATTTAAACGAGATTAAATGTTTTGGATGTTTTTGGGCATTTGGACATAATACCTGCATAAAAAATAATATTATTCAAGATCTCTATCAAGGTCTTATTTAACGATGGATGACTGATATACCTATAATTCTTATTACAAAGTTTCTAATTTATTAAAAGGTTACAGTTCTGTTAAGTTACGTTCCATTTATTTAAGATCGTCTGACAAAAGCCGTTCGACTTAGGGCCGATTTTTCAATGCTTGGATAAAACTTATCCGTCTAATAAAGTATTACACGATAATATTAAAATGTCACGTAAACTGTCAAATACGGGCAATGAGAATACGTTTTTAAAATGGTAGTTTTATACATTATTCGACGAATAAGTTTTAACTAAGGATTGAAAAATTAGCCCTTAGCGAATAAAAATTCAACATGAGTCAACTGCAGAGCCGTCAGCAGTGGTTGTTTATAAAGTGCGAAGTTTCGTGTTTCACATGTGTAATACTCTTGAAATAATGCATGTACGAGCCACGAGGGTGCGAATGCGTGCGTGGGTTGGAATTAGCCATCGCCATACTGTCTGCCCCCTGCTACTGGCACGATTTATACCACGCAATGCTGTTATAAGATTTGTAGTTCAATATAGGTAGTTAATGGTTTTCTGAGTTAAAGCATAGTGGAAATTAAAAGAATGAAACGCAGAGGTAATATTAGTGGGAATTAAAAGAATTGGCAATGATTTTCTTGGGCGCATACAACAACATTAGTATTGATAGAAAAGCTTTCCTTTCTTGTAAGTTATAACTTATAACGTAATTTGAACGTAATGGCCTGAAATAAGTTGTTTATGTGTACAAATGTGCAACAATATAAATGTTATTTATACTATATATGTATATATATTTTATCTGCAATATAAATATTAGTTTAGAGTGATGATTTAAAAATGAGCTATATTGAAAATCGAATGCTAATGATATTTTTCTTTTACAGGTAAGATCTGCACAAACCGTACGAGACTAAAATCGTCAAGATTATGAATGAGACAGAGGTAAAAGGTTAATTCGTACTACGCATTTGATGCAACTTTAATATTAATGTTATAATAACTATCATGATCACAAGCTATAAATTTCAACAACAATATAAATTATTTGAATGTGTTGAAATTTGTTTACATTCTTTTGTACTGTGGGCGGGATACCGCTACGATGTCACTGAGAATGCAATAAAATATACGAACGTATTAATAATTTTATTGTTGTGTAATTTCTTGGCAGGTTATTTCCAAAATAAAAAGTTTCAGAAGAAATAAAGTGGTAAGAATTATATAGTTTTGTCGAATAAAGCTAGTTTTTTTAACAAGTGAACAGATAGAATGATTAAAACGTTCTGTCTTCGTGCGGATTGTCCAGCCCGTGAAGTTTCAATAGCCGTTGATTTCTCTTTTGTTTTTCTTTCATAAGACTCGTCTCCTTACAATAACGAAGACATTAAAAGGGAATTATCAAAAATAGTCGAGCTATTCAGGCCTGATGCCATGACCATGGGAATAAGGATTCATTTTCATATATAGAGATTAATTAATATCTATTATAAAGATATGTGTGAACTGTGAAGCAACTTTTCCATTCGGACAAAAAAAGTAGGAAAAATGGCACTTACAATAATTACTGTCCATTATATCACTATAAAGCAAGGTGTGTAATCGAATAATGATGTATGGGTTCACAGCCCTAGATTTCGTAACAAGCCAATATCCCAGGAAGGGTAGGTATTTTCAGCGTTATTTTTATCTAGCATCGCATCAAAGCCAGTTATTACATCAATTCACTTAGGAAACATTTCTCATCGACTCATCCATTACATTAGGCTTATCGACCGTCGATAACCTGCCACATCACTGCTCTCTTTCTAATCCGGCTTCATCATCACATTACCGGCTATACAAAAATGTATTTGATCGTATTGTTTGCTTTGTTATGTTATCTTTTATAAGGAAAACCAGTTGAAAGCTTTTTGTTGTGGAATTTTGCAACACGACAAAGCCAGACTAAAATTGAATTTATTTGAAACTGTATAATTTCATCGAATTCTAATAATTATAAAGCTTCGTTCGTTCTCGTAATTGATTTGGAACGCAATTTATTGTTGTCTCATTGTCTGATTTTGATGATATTATCTCAAGTTTTGGGATCTTCACTGCACAATTATAAGAAAGCCTACATAAATAACAATTAGTACAGAAATTCAAGAATAACTTTTGAAGAGAAATGTGTATAATATTTATCCATGAAACACGCAATGGATCATGTCTACAATCTACATATGTTTACTGATGATAATCGTATTTTTTAACAAGTCGTGTTGTGTAAATTTCTTATAATTTAATCGCATGTTTTTAAAGTGAAACTTTTATTACATCGTCTCAAACTTTTTGGTCTGTGTAGCGCATGTCGCGTGACGGTCGAACCGTACGATAATAATTATCGTACAAATACGATAATTATCGTACAAATACGATAATTTTGTGCCTAAGTTTCACTTTTACCGTGGTTTCATAAAACCACACAACATTTTTTTTTCCTTATAAACCTTGCATTGTTACAGCAACGTATAAAGATTTATCCACATTAATAAAGGAATTATAAGATTATACGAAGTTGCGTCCTGGTTATTCCCTGTAATTAATTCCAAAGCCCTTTATGTACAATTTTAGTAAACAGCGAAAAGTGTGGAAAGGAATTTAATTTTGCACGGCTTTGTGAGGACTTTAAGGTCAGTAAAGGCTTCGAATTGATGAATAAAATACCCATTATGTGAGCAGATGATATAGATGTAGGTGCTTTAAAATAAAACACCGCACATGTCATAATCAAAGGCAGCTTATAATTATTTACGCATTTGGTTCATCAAAATAACAGCGCACGCTCAAATGTAATATATAAATTAGGAGGCAATAAAAACAGCTTAATTACGAAATTCTTTTTACTCGCATTTCGCTACGTAATGGTTTCTTATTACACCTTCATTTCAAATTACGTATAAGGCTATCGATGCATCGTCCAAAAAATAAAAAGTAAAATTTAAACTCTGTTCAAATATACGGTTCGGAGGAGCTCGCATAATTTGTTTGTTGCTTCGTTATTGCATTTTTCACTTCCAGTTAGTTTAATTTAATTAGCTTAAAATTAAAAGTAAACGTTCATTAATTTCAATTTAACCGATATGTAAACTTGTATTTATACCAGGAAAATAACACTTGCATTATTTACCTAGGTATATTAAAAGTCAATTTCCTTTATTGAATCGACTTTAAATTTCCGATTTTTAATATTGAGTTTACACTAGCACATTACTGTCATCTTCTCATTTCTTCTTTTAACAAAAAGTGTATTTTCTTACTGGCCAATAAAACCTTTTACATATTAATTGGTATCGTTAGCAACCGTCCTAAACGTATATAATAATATGTCTCGTCTGCTGACACGCAGTGTTGAGTGCGTACCGACCGGTCTGGTCCACGAAAAAATTGCATTTGCACTTTAAGCGTACATTGACATGCGACGCTCCGAGGACACGTTTCAGATTACGTCGTAAATATACATAAAGGGATATTTGATATAATACTTTTGTCAGTCGCCGCTGAGGGCTTTATTTCGTGTTTCGGCCCGCATTTTGTCATGTCAAAAAATTAAGACTTTTTGGAAATTTAATATTATCCCTCTTTGTGTGTAGACGTTCTATTGTTTTTTAGTAACAAATGCAAACTCAATACCAAAATACTTTAAAAGTTTAAAGATTATATTTGCATTTTCTACTAACACGACCGTTTTATTGAAATTAGAACAAGTAAGTTTATCTTACAAAGCAATTCTCGAGATATTATCTCTGATAAGATAATTGCAACAAGATAAGCGGTTAATATTGCGCTTGCATTAGCTTATACACGATGCATTCTTGTTGACATGCCGCATGCACTAACATTTCTAAATGCTAAATAGTATATTGAAGTAGTTTAATGTAATAAATACGTATTAAAAGTAAAAAGAGAGAAATGAACGCAGAAAATTGATAAACTAATTCATTGTAATTAGTTGAAAGAAAAACTAGCAATTTTTTTCTCTCGAAGTAAATTATATCGACACTTCTTCAAAAATGTAATATAATAATGTATAGTGTCAGTGATACATATATAAGATACGACTAGGAATTTGTGCTTTTCAATTTTCCTAACTTTATTTAGTAATGCACTATAAAACATTCTGAATTTAAATAAAACTTGGCTCTAACAGTTAAAAACTTATTCGAGTGCATTTTGACCGAACTTCCCAACAAAAGAAGTTTAATGCAACAAACGTGTACTTACAACAAAGAGAAGTTAATAGCAGTGCCATTACACGTCGCAGTTATATGGTTAGTGAAATCCTTCCGTAATGATAATGTTGTTACCGAATGTTGCTGTTGCTAAAGAATATTACGCGAAATCTCATGATTTTAGGGTTGCCACTATGAAAATGCTCTTATTTCTTATGTTACTACCGAACATTGTAATGTTCGGTAGTAATAATGCATTATTTGTAGCTCAACTTAGTAGATAATATAATACTACACAGTATACTAGTTATAGCCTATGCTATAGGTTATTAGGAGATTGGAATTAACAAATGAGTTCATGACTATATAGATTTCATGTATTTAATACTGTTTCCATGCTAATCCTATTAACGTGTTATTCCTAATCAAGTTTAGTATGTAGGTTTCGAATTATCTATTTAATTCCCTCTAGTATCTAGACCGATTAGCCGACATTAATTAACCTTGTTTGGACTGTTTACTGTTTTCATTCAGTCCAACTTAATTTAATATCTTTCCTAAACGTAAGTACTTATTCTTTTTAATGAATTGTTTATTGGTGAATTCCATGGGCTTAAAGATTTCGTAGATACTAAAATTGTTATTCTTTTTTTTTTAATATATTATGATATAATGAAGTGGCAGCCCTACGCTAACGTAGCGACTGAATTACTTGTTTGTGGACCGCCTTATTGCAATTTCAGTCAGCTTAGCTCTAAATATACCTTGCTTCTGTAAATATGTACAATATCATCCTAATCTTTGTTTATTCTCTTCTTGAACAGACTTCAAATGTTCTTGTATATTATGTTATAATTTAAATGTCTTATTATGTTACAGTCGCTTGTAAATTTTAATCTTCGCTTGTGAAAAATATTGGTTAAGACATATGTATTTGAAATTTGCTGAATGACTTGTAAGTAATTAAAATATTATGGGGAGCTACTAATGAAAAAAAAAAATCAAAATAGTTATAACTTTAAGCAAGTCGCTTTCAAATAAAGATATTTTGCTTCATTGGATGATAAGAAAATCCTAATTAAAATGAGCTTTTTATACTTACCACAATATTTTCGTTATCCAATCAAAACTGAATAGATAATACAATAATGGATAATATCCATATTACGACAATCACATTAGACATTGAGCCAAATTTATCCCTATATTGTTTTCTTTTTTATGAACTCGAGTTCCATCAACTGAAATAATATATTGATTTAGTAAACGGAGAAGTCTCTAATTTCAGAGAGCCATTAACCCACGGCAGTGTGGGTTAATCGAGTGTTAATTTATTCATCATCAGGCTATTAATATATCCACCAGGGATATGGGTATTCCACTAGAACTTTCGTCTGTGGTTTACCTCAGAAGAGATGAGCTCAAAACTTTAAATATATTTGTATTGAATTAGGATCCGCGGTCTTTATTAGATTAGATTATGTATATAGTACGGATTGTAAGCAATTTACTTCAATACTTTGTCTTAGTCTGGTCAGTATCCTAGAAACAAGAACTTTTACAATTTCTTAATATTACAAAGTGTCTTAAGCGATGTTAATAACATTGTATTAATCGTGGATGTCAATGAATGACCTGCATGAAATTCGATAACTGAATGATCGAGAAATATTAAAGCATTAATTTATTACGTATTGTTTGGTAAATTAATTGTTCAAACTTAAATGGATGTAAAGCAATATCTCAAGGCCTATGCGGGCACGATTTTTGTCAGAGCACATTCCGGTATCGCCGGCGAATATTCTATCAATCAATAAATATTATATTACATGCTATCGGAGAATATTATGTTAAACCATAATAAAATTATATTCTGTAATAAATAAGGTCGGTATAACTATTAAACGTTGGTTTATATTTTACGTTTTGATGCAAATAATCGTTATTCATTTTCCAAAATAAAATAAGTCCAACTTATCACATATTAAATTAATTATTTATTAGAAAAAAATCTATAAAGATGGGGTCAGATGTGTCGGGTATAAGCCGGTATAAATAGATACGTGGTATACAATCTTTTGATCGTAAAAATCGTCTGAGAGTAAGATATAATATCTAGTATGTGCAGCTAAGTAGTTTTTTGCATTGACATCAAAACAATCACTTAAATCTTTAACATTTCAATAAAATAAATAAAGAAAAGGAAGTTATGTTATTGTACCTACATATTAAAACGCTAATTTTCCATTAAGACGGAATGCCCGCATAGTGTCACACTATTTACATTGTAGAAGGTGCATTCCAATGAAAGCTAATCTTCATCCACTTCTCTTTATTGCGGAAGTTTCATGTGAAAACCTAACTAACCTACATAGTAATACATAATTAATGAGCTAAAACTGTTAAAATTGGCATTTAAAGTGCTTCTAATAAATAAACACCATGTTAACTGCGTATCTTAATTGGTTAATTTCAGTTTGAGTTCCCAGTTGTCTTTCCACTTTTGATCAATGAAAAATCCAACATTGATACGGATTTCTACTGATATACAAATAGCAATAATTATAATTGCTAGTATTAGGGCTGAATTTAATTTAATTTAAGGTCGTTTATAGACTATTTTAGGCCATTCGATATTTTCATGTGAAATTAAATGATTTGTTTATATGAAGTTAACAAGGAAATGTTTTGTACATATTTCAAACACATACGATAATACGTACTTTTAAACCGAACTCCATTTATAGATATTGTTTAAAGTTTAAACAGTATCCTCCATCTACGCTAGGCTACTTCTACAGTCCGCGTTGTTTATAAATATTTATAGACACTTAATTTATTTGTTGTTTGTAGCTCTCTTGCGAGCTCGTCGTTGCTTATACTCACTACTTGAATAAATTTTATATAAGGCATACAAATGTTTAACATTATCGTATTTGATGAAAAATTACGATTTACTTATTTATAGATAGACACTTATATAATACTTTCATTTTACCAAATGAATCGTTAACCATACTCGGAAGTAGAACATTTTTTTAATTTTCAATTTAGGAGTAGAAAATATGTCACAGCAAAAGTTGCTGTAAATATAAATTCATTACAATGTACCAAACCTGCAGTTCCTCTACAAAATATAAGTAAATCCACTGTGTTCTAAAATTTACGTTTATTTAACATCCATACTAATATTATAAATGCGAAAGTAACTCTGTCTGTCTGTCTGTTACTCAATCACGCCTAAACTACTGAACCAATTTGCATGAAATTTGGTATGGAGATATTTTGATACCCGAGAAAGGACATAGGCTACTTTTTATCCCGGAAAATAGGATAGGTTTTATCCCGGAAATCCCACGGGAACGGGATCTATGCGGGTTTTTCTATGACTGCGCGGGCGAAGCTGCGGGTGGAAAGCTAGTTTAAATAAATATCACATGTATATATTATCCAAATAGAGTCTAGATTAATATTCAGACAAAAAGAATTACGTGCCAAGATTACAGACCCTTAATCCAAAGTTTCATATAACCTCAATAATATTCGTTATAGAAGTTGTAAGGACTTCAAGGGGATCCGTACCCTTGTCCCTTATCCTAGTTATAATTATCTACACACAAAGATACAGATCTCGGAATAGTCTTGTAAAGCGGGTTTAATCCAGCATCGCCGCTCCAAAGAGCGCTTGAACCTGCCTCTTGACTCCTAGTTAGAGACGTAAGACGTTGAATATAACAGCTAATGAACTCACTTTTTGTAAGAAAGATGCTCTGCATGTTCTTCTGAAATGCAAATCTTAAGCACAATATGGCTGGAACATTTTGGCGAAGTTTTAATTTGCCCACGTATAACATCTAACTCACATTTATGTGAAATTAAGGCTTTTACATGCGCTAATAACCTTGACCATACTTGACGGATCTCAAACCTCTCCCGCTGCACCTTCTTTTTTCCTCGCATTTTGTATTTAAAAAGATACTAATCAATGAAACAAAAAATCATCGTCAGGGACTGTTGTGTAACTGATAATTTATTAAACATAAAATTTTCAGAGCTCTAAGTCAGCAGGTTACGAAGTTTATAGAGTATTTGCGGAAAAATCGATGACCACGGCACATTTTTTTTCTAGAAATCTATTAACTTTGGAAAAAAGTCCTCGCGAGCAATTAAAGATCAAAGACCATCCTATTTTATATATTTTTTTTTCGGTATTGTGCTTTATGTTGTACCAGACTTTATAGAGGTTGAACATAGTCGAAATTGCCGGGTAACGCCTTAAACATAATAAGAACACGATTAGTTAACTATGTAATGCTTACTTTTTATGTACTTATACGGTAAATTTATGACATTTATACTGTGATACTACTTTTATAATATTAAAAGGGAGGTGTTAGGAAAATAGTATAACTTTTTGTTCTGGTTGGCGAATAAATATATGATATAATATTTTATTTATAGATCAATCAAACGTATAATTTGCTTTATAGCTTGCATTGGTTGTTGCTATCCATCATACAATTAAATTACTCTGTTTACATGTTACTGTTGCATATCTATGATTAATTAATTATTTATCTGTATTATAGATTATGTATCTCTATCATCTCTTTGGACTATGGTTTAACGGTTTATAGCTATGTATCTTATTAAATTATCGTTTATAAATCTGAGTGATGTTAAATTATTTTATCACATTTAAAAGTTGCCATTTGAAAAAAGAAGAAGAAGAAGAAAGTTTTTGTACGTGTGCGTGTGTGTGGTAATTAATTAAAGTGCAATTTTTTATGAAAATTTACAAAAATTTGGTATGAAATTGGATTATAAGTATGTTTTAATTAGGTTTATTTTTACCACTAAATTAACCTGCCGCGGGCTGTCATTAATTAAAAATATAACGTAAGTCTATGAAATGCAAAGTATTAGGACCCGTATGAATATGGTAATACCTTACGCAATGCAAGTGGGTTTGACTCTAATTAAGGGAACTGTCTATATAAAGAGTTAAACTCTCGGTTTCGTTTGCCCACACGTTTTTATAATGATACTTATACGCCTTCGCTGTAGTGACCTCTTTCCTCCGAGACTCGTTTAGTTTTAAAGTTACTTTTTATTCGCTTAGAAATCAAAAGTGTCGCTTGGCGTTATGTACAATTATTTTATACTAAAAATAGTTTTATAATTATTGTTACGTTATACGTTACGTTAATACGGATTTATAATCTTTAAGATTATCTATATGGAAATCCTATTTTTTACGATTACTAATGTCACGGTTCAAGGGTCTATAATCATCATGTCAATAGCTGGTGTTATTTTCAATTATCATTAAATGTAATTGATTTAAGTTTATCAATATTCTAGATATTATTAATAATAGCATATTATAGTACAAAGTACGCAAACGCAATATCATGTGTGTCATGCAAGTTAAACAAACATACCTTTTAGGTATCTACTTCTATATTATCTGTAATATAGTATTATCACGTATTATATTATCTGTGCTAACCTAGTATAGTGTTCTATAATCTGTGGTGCTACAGAAAAAAAAAAATTGCCGCGTGAACACTAAACGCGTATGGGGATGAAGTTTTATTTGATATGGGAAAAAGTTAATCGTTTTCTTAATTAAATAAAATATTACTGAAGGGAATAAAAGTGACTGTGTTCGTAAAAAAGTGAAAAGCAATTAGACATGGTGTGGTTGAAAAGTTATTTTTCTGTAAAAAATGTATGAGATACGAAAACTATGAAAATGGAGTGAAATGAAAATGAAAAAATATTTATTTGGACACACATTATAAAAAGTTTACATACATGAGACACGACGATCGAGAAGACGAGTCGACGAGTGAGAAGGTAACAAAAATAAAAAATAAATAGTTTAAAGTATGAAATGTGGCAATTGTAACTAAATTAATAAATTTTAATTCAATCTAAATGTTTAAAAGTATATTTTTCTCAAAAGGAAATTATGTATACGTTTAATAACCACCATTATATCTTAAAACCATTTCGCAAACGAAAATTAACAATTTACGCAGACTTAATTATATTTCTGGCTAAGCTACTTTATGAAACAGTTTATTCAGTCTATTTCCGTGACAACGCTTTATAGCGCTAAAAGTTCGCAAGAAAATTTTAAAAATAATATAATGGGGTCATTTCACATTTGTTCATAGTTCAGGATTAGCATACGAGTATGAATTTATATTCAACGATTTCAAATTTTACAATTATTTTTTTAGCTGAAAAAAGAAAATCATTTCATTACTTAACTAAGATCTTGATTACAGTTTTGTTGTTAGTAGATATATCTGTGTAGAAACTATATGTATTTTAATAGAAAAAGAAACATCTGCCGTAAATTGTCAACTAAAATTATAACATACCTACTAGCGGTCCGCCCCGGCTTCGCCCGTGGTACATAATATTTACGTTTTCTCTACATAAGAACCATCCTCGTACTTCAAGGAATATAATAAAAAAAAGAATTATCGAAATCGGTTCAGCCGTTCTCGAGTTATGCGCTTACCAACACATTTTGCGATTCATTTTTATATATAAGACTAGCGGTCCGCCCCGGCTTTACCCGTGGTACATATTTACCACCAACCATCCAACCAACCATATGAACCATCCTCGTACTTCAAGGAATATAATAAAAAAAGAATTATCGAAATCGGTTCAGCCGTTCTCGAGTTATGCGCTTACCAACACATTTTGCGATTCATTTTTATATATAAGATTACGTACCAGCTTGTTCGCAGCACATAATATTACCGACTTCTATACATACAAGTATGAAATTGCAGATGTTACAGCTATATTACTTCCTTTTCTTCAGAGCTCACATCCCGATCTTCGTATCAAGCATAATCAGACAACGTCAAGGAGAAAAATACGTGACATTATTTATTCACTCATTTTCTTTTCTTTCTTCAGTCTTGAACGGTAGAAATTGTTTTATATCGTATATCATACAATTCTGCGCGCATCGCATATTATGTATTTTCTTTATTTACAAAAAAAAATATAACATAGACCTTCGCTTTTCCATATATTTCATTTAAAATAACAATAGTTATTTAACTATGTATTAGTACTAATCAATATACATCAGCTATTGTTTTTAGTATAATCGAGTTTATTTATATTAACTATTTGATCAATATCGTACACAGAGACAGGATAAGTTTATTGTTGTTCGGCTATCTGTACGAGCTCTTTCATCTCGTGTATATTCGATAGTGCTTTGCTTATTTAATACACTCGGCTGGTATTAATCCAATATTTCTGTAAGCACCCTTAACCTCCACTAACGTTCGGTGAACGAGCTATTTCGAGTTTTTACAAACAAAAGCTTACATTTTATCCCATACAGAATATTTTGTTATCAAAGAAAATACTGAAATATCGCCACTATATCAAAGGATTTGCGGATTGTAGCAGCGCATTTATTGGAAATCGTGAGAAATATACGCATTGGATTTTATACGCCTCTTTCCGTTTGAATCACGATTGAATCATGCGTTTACAACATTTAGCTTTATTGATAACATTTAGAATGTGAGTGGTGTAGGCTTAACGAGGCAATTAAATAAAAATACATTATGTTTAGTAAGAATGGCAGTAAAAATATTTCGTTTATGCAAATACCGGCACGTTCAAAGGTCGTTTAGAAGTCGTAAAGTACAAAGTAGCGGATGTCGGTCGTCCTATTTATATTGTAATACTGCATTTGGGGATACTATTATTCATTCATTTGATGTTATCTCAAAATGCCGATGCTAATTTACCTGATTGCGCTTTAAAACAGGTTCATTATCAATACCTACTCCACTTTTAGGTTCATAAAAGGTGTGCGTAAAGTTAGGTCTTCTATTTGTAAGTAGAATTTGTTGACGTTTTCATTTTAAGAAATATCTACTCACATAATTATATTATATTTAATTCGCAAAAATCGCAGATTTTCTACGCAAAAATTATTGTGGATGATAATTTTAACTCAAATTTTCACCTTACCAGCCATATAAAAATACCATGTCCCCTCTTCAAGACTTCAAGTAAGTGGTTCGCCGCGAACGTGTTTAATCTTATTTAGCCACCTGTCGTTTGAAAACGAGATAAAAAGTACTCGAATACTCTTTAAAAATGCTTTCAGTAATTGCATCACGTTACGATTTAAACAAAAAGAGATATAAAAATAGTTTTTGCGGACTCCGCGATGTCTGCGCGGGTCCGGCCTTGGGCGCGTGCGAGCGTTCACTCGGCGACGGTGCCAAACGTTTCATGACTGAACGATGACATATCCTGTATTATACTGTCTACATCTAATATATCATACATCAACATACCGTATTATAGAGCACATATCAAAGACGATGGAGAGACTAGCGCATTGATTTGTTTGGAAAGACAGTTTGCGTATGCGATTTTAACTCGTTTCGTTGATTTTAACCAAAAGAACATATTGTTCAATTAATCTGTACCTACATTTTATAAGTTTCATAATTAATAGCTGTTGCTTTAAATGTTTCTAGACTTTATGAAAGAAATTGAAGATTTCGTTAGATACTGTTATTCAATTCCGAAAAATTCAACACGATTTTAACAACAACATTTTAGAAACAAACTTCTTTAAGTACACATAATATGCTATTTATAGAATGTATTATTTCGGAACCACGCATCTTTGGCTTTAATGGATGTTACAGATCATTTACGTTCATATTTTGCTCTACCACATATGGTGACATCATATCGTATTATTTATTAGACTAGAAGCGATATTTCTGCACTGCATGAGGGTAATTTATACGTTCTCCTATATCTAACCTTTATTAAATTGTATTAAATAAAACACGTCTAGTTTATATTTAGTCTATTTAAAGTAAAGTATATTTAAAGTCTTTACAGGATTATTTATTATATCAATAGCTTTATTCTTTTTTTTATTTAGAAATATGCGAATATTTTTTTGCATTGAAGTATATGCAACAAAATCTTTATAAGATCTCTAAGAATCTGTGCAGATATTGATGTTATGAACCTGATATATCTACAAATAGTAATAAAAGAAACGTATGAAGAGACTCGGGATTCTATAAATACAAAATCAAGTTATCCTGTTTCTATTGCCATGTCTCATTCATGGATTAGTTTCGATTTTTATGGATTATCGAATTTTAGACCGTAGTTCTGCACAAAAAAATAAGGTTAAATTGAAGTTC
>CAJQZN010027471.1:0-29596 GCA_907164685.1 Colias eurytheme | reverse complement strand
CGCGTGCCGCGTGTGAATTGTTGTTTAGAAAGTGAGTATTTTGTTTCCAACGTAATTTAATTGTTTTTCTCATACTGGATGTACTAATTCAAGTCTAGTTGCTTATGTAAACAACATATTTATGTTGCTATTGTTTGTTGGAAACACGATTTTGTTGAACTAAATTTGTAACGAATATTTTTGCAAATGGCGTCTCGAGACTCGTTCGAAAAAGAACAAAAACGTCTTCAAGACCTGTTTGATGCAGCGTCTACCCCTGAATCGAGTCCATACCCATTTGCTGATGATGGTGACTATGAATCTGACGCTGAGTACTTACGACGTTTACGCCTATATCCGTTCTGTCATATCATATGGTTTTTTAACCATGTGTTGTAACACTACGCCCCTGGGCAATGTATGAAAAAAAGTAGTGTCTCAGTAGCTGCAACCTGTAAACCAGTACTGTCCGCGAACGTGTTAATAATTACTTTTTTTTTTATTTATTAATTTTACAAAACTTTTTTTGATGTTTATTAATAAGTCTTGCCTGCTTTGGCTAGTAAAATTGCCTTCAAAAAAAATTTCCTACAAAAATTGCATACAAATTCTTTTTCTTCTTTCAGGTTTGCAAAATTGGACTCACTACAAAAGATATGCAGATTTGTTATAAGACAAACAGTTTCAGAAAAGTTATGGAGAAAGTTGCCATTACCTCCAAACCTTATATCTTATGTGTCAATAGGCAGTGACTATATTGCTCCCACATAATCATCATATAACTGAATGTACATACATGTGCCTTACTACTAGGATGTGTATCAGTCATAGGACGATTTGAAAGAGTAAAAGTATATTTTGTCAGCATTAATTCACAACTTTAATTGTATCTTTTGTGTATTGTAACCATATCAATTTAAATTTATCTTAAGCATTCACAATGGGATGTGTATTGAATTTGTTTGGTTTATTAATGTCTTGGGACAATTTTTCAACATCTTTTCGAAAAAATATTTATAAATAGTGTTCCCTTTGAGTATATCAATTACATGATTATGGGAAACCGTGTGTGGAAGTGAGTGTGTGAATTAAAGTGTATCCATTAAGAAATACACTTTACTATCAATTAATCCGTCAGTCCTCGGATCACAGACACAATAGAAAATCTATTGTGTCTCGGCCCGATCGGGCCGCTCGGTGGTCAATGGGTTAATAGTTATGTGAATCAATGCTATCAAATTTAATATCATACTGACTATCATTATAATATATTTGAATTAAATTTGTATTCTTTTATAGTTGTGTGATTGGTAATGGCAATGTTAGTTATATTATTTGTTAAATTTGTATTGACTTCCATATAAACAATGTTCAATGTATGTTACTCAGTCTTCAAATATTAGTTGTTTAATGTGTACCTTAAAAATGTATATGTATTTTCAAAACTCAGGATGGTGTTTGCTCAAATTGAAAATCAAACAAAGAGTTAAATAAAATAAATTTATATTGAGTAATCTGCAAATTAAAAATACTGTAGTCCTTTTCTAGAATCTAAATGAAAGCAAAACCATTAAATTATTTGAGTGTATTGATGCCCAACATGTTTTTGGCCTGAAAAAGAAGAAAACAACCATGTCAATGTGTTCATATACTAATAATTGTTACCTACATAAAATTGAAGATTTTTATAAATATATTTCTTTATAATAATTATACTGAAACTTATTATTTTAATATCTTTTTTTTTTTTCGGAAATTTACTTAATTAACAAAACATTATACCGTGACAAAGGCAGCAGTTAAGGATTGTGGAGCTACTGCAACTGGATTCATATTAAGTGCAGTTTGAATTAATTCAGCATCCCTTATTCTTGACTTCACAAAGTTCCTTGTTGCATTATTCCCTTCACTACTATCAGTGAGATAAAATAATTCTGACGCCTTATAAATACCAGCCAAACCAACTCTTCTTATGTACCAATTGAACTAAAATAATTAAGACAATGAGCATATTTGTCAGCTATTTTTAGAAAAAATCTCAATGAAACTCTTTGTATAAATGCTCACATCTACACTTCGATCTCCTGTGTGATAGCAGATATCATCTACTAAAGAAAGCAAAGTTGCTAAACAGTTTGGAACATTATTAGGTAATGTTTGGATTGCCATAGCCTTTGGCCAAGTTGCTCTGAAATTAATAATTTCAGTTAATTTCACTATACATATTATATGACACATATAAAAAAGTTATAAGAATGAATATTAAGATTTACTTGTAAGGCTCAAGCATTAACAGCCTAGCCATAATTGCATTTTCAACTTTCTGTGCTGGTATCTTCGAGTCTTTGAGATCTTCTTTAGGCCACTGAAAAATTGAAATGATTTAATTCTTCTAATTTTACTGATTAACATTTTCAGCAAAAATATACTTACTGTTTTCATTTGCTCCACAAGTTGTTCATTGCATTTAATATTAAAATAATGGACAAGATCTCCACCTCCATTAGGGAATAGTCCATGAGTTATACCTGGATACCCAACAGCTTCTGCACCTTGAGCCAGAGATTCAATAGACCAGCCAGTTTTTGTTACAAATTCTAATGCTCTAGCTAGAATTTTGTTCTTTATATCATCTTCATATTGATTTTCGTCATGATCCACTCTTGTAACTGGTATTACTTTGTCTTTACTTTCAGAGACTTGGCAGTAATGCCTTATAATATTTTGTGTTTTGTTTATTGGAGCAATAATCATTGGTTTCAAGCATCTACGGCCATTCCTTAGGGCTGTTAAAAGAATACATAAAATATCCTTTATTATAAGTTATTGTTACAAAACTTGCTTATCAGTGTAATTTTGATAAATTAAAAATATATATATTGGATGAGTAAGGAAAAAAACAAACAATAAAACAAATTTCAATAATTTATTTTTATTTATGCATAAAAATCAATTTTGTTTAATATCTAATTGTTTACTTGTGCCTTATTTATATTTACACACTCAGATAAACGACCAACAAGACCCTCAATTAAATGAAAAGCATTGAGTGCAGAGTGAATGATCTCTTTCTTATTCTTTGTGGGAATCTTGTCCAGCATATTTCCTCCAACGTTAATAGATATTTTGTCCTCCTTACTGGAGATGCCTTTTGATTCTTCTAATTCTTTTAACTTCATTTCATAATGAGCTTTAGACATATTAAGGCCGGTTCGTAATTTGTCCAAGTAATCAGTTTCAATAAATGGAAAACATTCTCGAATTCCTGTTTTATTTTCGACATCTTTCAATGCCAAATATCTTAAGAAATTTAATGCTGTAATTATCTGGTCTGCTAATTCTACAAGGTCAGATTCAACTCCATGTGGCAGATAACAAATTTTCTTGACCATGTTAAGAAATTGCGCTCCACTGAAGCATTCTGGTAAGTCTGACTCTTTAAATGCTTCATCCAATGAGTTTTTGTATTGTGTTATAGCATATCCTATCATACCTGAATGATTGGCTACATCTATAATATATTTGATAAGCATTATTCTACCTTTGTAATCAAATTTGTTTATATGCATGCCTATCAATTTCACAGAATTCTTTCGGACTGTTTCATAACTTGAATATATTGATAAATTCATAAGACTTTTACATAAATCATAATGTATAGATAAATTAAGAAATGTGTGTGATGTTTTATTTTCATAAAGACTGAGTATGTTGTTACATAATGCCAGGCCTTTTATTTGAGGGCCATACTCTGCAAATTGTAAAAAGTGATTAACACTTATTAGTACACTATGAACTATATACTTAGGTGATAAAACTTGGGGGACTGCATAACCTGGAACCTCAAAATCACCAGAAAATGTAAGATAGAATAGTCCTGATAATGTTGTAACATTAATTTTTTCTTTGTGCTCATATGGATGTACATCATCATCATTATCAGATGTTATCTTTTTTGGATTAGCACTTTGACTTTCTTTGTAAGCCTTTTCGAGATATGGTATAAATTTTAAAACATTTTTTACAAGTGTGCATACATCTTTAAGAATTGTTTCACAACATTTTCGAAATTGGCTATTTATACCAGATTCAGGATCTAAATCCATATAAATCAATGGCTTCCCAAAGAGACTAATCAGGAAGGCAGCAATGATGAAAACAGTTTTATTATTACAATCATTTTTAGTTAACTCTTCAACAAAGGGTTGGTAGAAGGATGGTAAAAGTGAATACACATGTATTATTCTTCTAACATTAGTGTCACTGTCCATCAACAACCTCTCTTTTCCTTCTAATTGGTGTTCAGGAATTGGTATAGCTTCTATGTATGTACTTATAGAGTTAAGACACCATTCTAAAGATCTTCCTCTTTTCACTGACAATTTTTTGAGTAATTTTTGCAGAGGATTCAATATAATACTAAATTGTGCATCATTTTTGGCAACTTCAATTTGTTCAATAAATTCAAGCAAAGCCTCTTCAGGTGTTGCCCTTTCTATGATAACTGAGAGTAGTTCTTCACAAGCACCATAGAGAGATGGTTTTAAGGTGATAGTATCATTTTGAACTTTACTAACTACAATAGATATTAAGTCCCAGCAGTTATCTTTAAAACTTTCTGCATATTTTTTTTCATTTGGTATGCCCAAAGCTTCTTTATATTTTCCAGAATCCAACAAAGATGAAACAAGATCCACAACATCACTCTTTTGCTCCATGATGTAATTAAAAAAGAGTTCTATTCCAAACTGAACTCTGAAATTAATTACCTATATTGTATTGTTTCATTTGATTTTATTGCATATAATATGATATTAATAGAAACCTTAAATATTATAATATATAATTTTAATTAGTTAAGTAGTAATACATAATAATATATTCCCAATTCATTTAAAATGTTATACAAAATAATAATTAATTATAATGGAATTAAAAGTTTTTTTATTACAATTATGATAATAAATAAATAAATAAATCATATAAAAAATATAGTGATGAAATGTGTACATAATATGTATGATTTCAATTATCAAAGACAAAGAGAAGCAGAAAAATCAATAATATTGAGTCACTGTGACCTAAATACTATGTAAGGTCGATGTTTTAAGCTAAATGTTAAAAATACATGTATGTTGGGTGAGTGGCTTGGCATAAAGAGAAAAACAAATAAGGTTAATTTACTCACAGCAAAAAAGTCTTGGCAATTTACTCATGTTCATTTCAAGAATTTCCCGGGGTTTTAACACTTTTTACATAAACTATGTTTTCAGTATGTTGTATTTTTTACTTAACCTTACAGTCAAAAGTGCTGTTTGTATAATATATTAACCTTTTCTTTTACAAAATAATGAAATGAATTGTGATGAATTTTTGCCGCTTGTCAGACGTTTTACAGTGAGTGATCAGTGAACTGGCACTTCACACTTGGCAGTTGGCAGGTGACAAGTGGCAACTGGCACGCAACTGGTTGCCAACCACAGAGCAAGTAATAATAAGTGAAGCGTCTTATTCACGGTCCATCTTGACGTACGTCCCGCCAAGGTCATACACGATGCACGATGCAAAACGACAGTGAATAGCGTTGACGTACGTCAATAATTATTATTATTATCTTGCTGGATGTGCACGACCAACTTTTCATCCAGCAAGCACCCCCACCACCGCGAACGTCGTGCAGATGGACAGTGAATAGC
The DNA here is from genome assembly GCA_907164685.1 of Colias eurytheme. NCBI lineage: Eukaryota > Metazoa > Arthropoda > Insecta > Lepidoptera > Pieridae > Colias > Colias eurytheme. Next base: position 23,921 of record CAJQZN010027471.1, on the reverse strand, counting down.
GCGGACGTACAGCAGATTAACGTACGTACTACGTACGGCAGTTAAGCATTATGCCGCATAATGCGCTCTAGTGCTGTAATTGGAAAACGGGGTATGAAAAACTTGGATTTTCATATTTGTGCGACCGGATTTTTTAAAGATTGTTTTGCAATCAAAAATCAGTAATTTCCATTATAAATAGCTCGACCCAATAAGAAGGGACTCCGGAATTCTATTCAATTTCCTTCATGTCCATGTCCATGTCAGTCATGTTCTTGTGCTTGGTCATGTTCATCACAGAGCAAGTTATTTATGTTCATGTTCATGTCAGTACACCACAACTGACACATACTATGAGGAACGTAGAGTGAGAATGAACCATAGAGGAGGCACTAAAATGACAAGTAATGCGTGAGAGAAATACACTTATGACTATAAAGCTAAGAGCAAGCGAGACAGAAACATTGTTTTTTGTTTCTCTCATGTTATGCGATTTCTTTTGTTGGGGACAAAGGCAGTTTGTCCCAAACAAGCGGCTACAGTTCATTGTTTTGCTAGTTTTCTGTTTTTTCTCGCTGTTAGGTGACTTCAAAGTTTAATAAACGTTGACAGTGATCTGTTTTAATCCGACTTTAAGTGAAAATATGGTGCGTTGTAGTGTGATTGGTTGTAAAAATCGGCCGGAACGAAGATTACCAAATATTACCTTTCACACGTAAGTAAACTTATTTGAAGTATATTGTTTTATAGAACTGGATATAGTTGATACATTTTCATTAACTCTAATGTGAAATTATCTACAAATATATAATATTTTCATCGAAATAGACGTAAACATTTCTTTGTGTTATCCGACTAAATTACGAAGTGTTCTTGTTGTTCAGGACGCCATTTGTTTTTACGTAGTTTCAAATTTATGGTATAATCATGTGATTATCATTAGGGATACCAGTACAGGGTAAAATTTTCCCCAAAATCGTGAAATGTTTTTTTAATATTAAATGTTAATGTTTGTGTAAAGTTTGTTACACGGTTCGGTTTTCCGGTTCAGTTTTCCTCATTTGCATTGGTTTAAGTATTTTTTTTTCAATGTCGGTTTTTTGTATATTCCAGGTTACGATGCACATCATAACGCTGAAGACTGCGAAGCTGACCCTTTCACACGAGCTGCAGCTGCCACTGAAGGCAGCGAGGACGCTGCACTGCCCCGTCAGGAGAGGCCGTGTTGGAGTAAAATCCGGAAGGCCACCCCCCCGTGCCTTCCTCACCGCGGTGCGGCGCGCCTTTATAAGAACGAACGAGCGGCGGAGTCGTCCATTTTCGTCTGCTACTCGCGCGCACATTATCGCGGAACCTCTGCCCATTTATTTCTACCGTCATTTTGCTGTTCATTTTCAAATAAATGTATTTCGTTTAATTTGCTTTTAATTTGAACTATTTCCAGTACTTTTTTATTAAAGTAGGTCGTTTTTATGGCGGGTCGCTAGTTAAGATAATAAATAACAAAATCTTTTCAAATCTGTCTTTTTCTTCATAAACCTATCTTACAAAAAAATACCCAAACATTTATAGATATTTTGCCAGTTTTTCGGATAAAAAGTTTTTGTAATAGTTGGCAACATTGACGTAAGCATTCGCCATCTCGTTCGGGTATACGCCGATGTCGTCTCTATAGTTCATTCTCACTCTACGATGAGGAAAAATCACACTTGTCAGTTGTCACTTGTGAGACGTCAGTCGTAACCTGTTTTATTGAAAAATGATAGGCGGCTTAGAAATTCTGCTTTTTCTATTTTGTATTACATTTTAGATTATTGTAGGAAATGTATTATATACGATACACAAGAATTCATTATTATTTAAGGCACATTCCATAATTTTTAGGCGCTAAATTTTAATATTGTCATGCTATACACTGTATTCCTGAAGCAGTTAGTAAGTAGTACTTATAACACCCATTAAACATTTTCATAATCAAACCATGGCTACTAAACACAAAAACATCTTTACGCGGTCCAAACCGTTAATGAATATATATAGTGCGGTCGACAATCAAGGGAAAGAGGTAAATTGTTACCGAACTTTATATTTATTATTCTAATTTATGTTTCATTGACATAATTTACGTATTTTTCAATTAAAGGTTGAAGTACGTGAAGATGCAGAACAGTTAGTAAAATGGCATGAAATATCAGATGCACTTGTTGCAGCTGGTTACTATAGAGCTCAGCTGCAAGGCCTATCAGCTTTCGACAAAATTGTTGGTGGTCTTACTTGGTGCATTGAATTATGCGATATTGACATAGATATAAACCTGTTGTTTGAGGAGAACCTGACCATTGGTAAAAAAATGTAATAATCTCCATTGATTAATATTAACACTTGTTTTAAATATTTTTGTAAATATAAATTATTAATTAATATTTGCTTTTTCCAGAGCATTAACAGAAAAAATAGTAAAAGTACTACCTACTATGAAGTGTCCATACATTATAGAACCTCATCAAATACAAGGTTTAGATTTCATAAATATATATCCATTGGTGCAGTGGTTGATTAAATATTCAAGCGAATTTCGGGAAGCTAAGGAAGATGAACTTCGTAAGTTTGCAGTCATGCAGTATGAAAAGGAACACATATTTGAATCAGATAGAGCACTTTACTTACAAAAAGAAAAATTATTAAGAAACATTTCAATTGTACAGGTAATTAAATAATGCAATATTCATGGAGATGCATGTTTCTACCAATTGAAATAAGTTATTGGTGATTATTTGTAAATGTTTTCAGAATTTATATAAGCCATGTAGGGTTCGTAAAAGAAAAGGTGGTTTGTCTTCCAATGAACTAGAACAGGTAAATGCAGTACTGTCTGAATATGATCAGCGTGTCTTAATGCATATATCTAATAGTAAAAATGATTCACAGCCTGATGAAGGATTAGAAATATTGGTAAGTGATCAACATGATTTATCAAATACCTAAGAGCTATTTTTGTCTATTTTTGTTTGCCTCCATTTTTCATTATTTTTGCAGCTTGAAATTTATCAAGTACAAGTTATTTTGTCCATTCTTTTCGCTAGTTTTATATCTCAATTTGTGTAATTGTTAACACAGAAATACAAAATACAAAATCATGTCCTAAAACCCATGTTCCCACAAATCCACCCTCTAGGGAAGAAATACTAAAAAGGCAGGATGTATTCTAGAAGGCATACAAGAATCTGGTTTCATTATCTACATTATTACATGCATATCACTTCATCTGTGTATGTAATTGCATCTAATTGCAGTTAGCCTATTAGAAAAAAATGTTTTAACATAAGTATTGACTGTTTTATGAAATGTGTGTTTCAGTATGACTATGAGAAAACTCTTGCTGATCCATCTGAAATCACAACAGAGGTAATTTTTGCATTTGCAACTAAATTTACAAATAAAGCCAAATTTTTATCAAATATGCTCATTTATTTATTTCAGACCAACAAGTTTGTTGATGAAAGCAATGAAAAGGACAATGGAGAGAGCAAAATACATTATGTTGTTTTACAATCAGAGCTGACTGGTGATATTCCAAAGGAGTTAGAAGAAAGTGAAAAGTTAAAATACTCAGAAGATATAGAGCAATTAGGCAACGTCATTAACACAATGGAGAGTGAGGTGGATGCTGTACGGAAGGAACACGAGGAAAGAATGGACAAAGCTAAGAAAAAATACACCAATGTAGTCAATAAGTTGCAGAAAATTACAAGTAAACTTACGAAAACTGATGATTACAGGTAATTGTTGTTTAATAACCCAATGATTTATTCTTTGCAAGTAAAACTATTTTTTTATTATTTAAAACCGTCAAAAGCTTGATATTAAACAAATGTTTTTATAATTAATCTTAATCTTGTCATGTTGCAGTGATAAAAAGGTGAAAGAGTACTACAAGTCATTGAAAGACCTTGCCAGAGAACGAAATGAGTTATTAAAGGTTATTCATCAAAGGGAGCTTGAACACAAGAAACTAAATGAAGAACTAAGGTAATATAATAATCCTTTTAGGTAATTATTCAGACTTAAATAGTGTTAATCTTGTGTAAATATATTTTACATTAACATTCATACAAATAGACTTCCAAAGACATGTTTCTACATTGTATTTTCAGACAATAATATCCCTACTTAATATTATAAATGCGAAAGTAACTCTGTCTGTCTGTCTGTTACGCTTTCCCGCTTAAACAATTTTGATGATTTGAAACTCTCAACCGATTTTGATGAAATTTGGCACAGACAATCTTAAGACCCTGAGAAAGAACATAGGCTACCTTTTATTGCGAAATATGTACCACGGGCCAAGCCTGTGCGGACCGCTAGTAGTATAATATATTTAATAGTTTGCTTAATATATCATTATCTATAATTTAAATCTATTTTATGGTACATAGAACTGCTCAAGAGCCTACAGCTGTTGTTGAAGAGGAACCATTGACGCCCGCCGAGCTGAAAGAATTTAACGACAGAGAGAAGAAATTAAAAGACTTTATAAGTAAAATTAGATCTGAACTGGGACATCTCAATCGTCAAGTGTTGAGATACACGGTAGCCATTGATGAGGTTCCAGGGACTGCAGAACTATTGCAATACGAGAAACGTTTTGTTGAATTATATAATCAAGGTCAGTTTATATCAAAACAATAATAAAAATAATCAGGGAGTGAAATAATATATATTTTGTAATTTTAATATAATTGCGTTTTTTCAGTTGCGTCAAAACACAAAGAAACAAAGCAGTATTATATATTTTACAATACACTTTACGAAGTTAAGCTTTATACCTCGAAAGAATTGAGTTTGCTTAATTCTATTTTGGATAATTATGACGAGTGAGTAATATTTGAATAATTGTCAATTTTAATAATTTTCAAAGCCTTTTTTGTTACAATTAATTTTACGTTTTTCTAACGCCTTCAGGGTAATGTCATCGCCAAGAAAACGAGAGGAATTTATGACGCAGTTTGAGTCTATCGTTGATTGGGTGAATAAAACTGTACGGAAAGTCGAGGAGAAGTATAAAAATGAGAAAGAACAAAAGGCAGCTCTTCATACAGAATATTGCAGGCTAATGGATGTACAGAGACAATACGCGGCTGCCCTGAAAAAACTCGCCTCTGAAAGACATAGAATCGGCTCGGAAGAACACTGAAGAATTTATCACAAGTTTTTAAGCTATTGCATAGCTTCTATCGCGGGCCTTGAGCGCGGGGACCGAATCCAGAAATTTAGTAACGAAAAACCTCACGCTCCCCACTCCGTCGGGCACGGAGGTGTGGCTTGAAGGCATAGCATGCAATAGCTTTACCGCGGCAGTCCCCGAGTGCCACACGTCTATATTTATTGTGCAATGATAAAATATATTTGTTTATTAAATTGTTTATAGTATTTTGGTTTGCAATCAATCTAACAAGTTCACTTTTTTTTTGTTCTAGTCATATGACATTGCCTAGCATATATGGGATCTTATAAATATGTCTGGGATGTAGCTTTTCTATCAGGACTGCTGAGTCCTGAATGACTAACAATCGACCGACTCAGCAATCGGGGGGTTGATTGTTAGACGTTTAAATAAAACTTTATTTCACTATTAAAAGTTTTATAAAAGTTTTGGCAATAGCAGAGTTAAAGTAAAATAAGGGTTTTGATAAGCCATTTCTAGGATAGATTCTTAATATGTACATTGTACATAATATATACATATATTAAAATTATTTAATTCTGATACGGTTTTAAGTATTGTTAATTTTATTTACATTATCACTGAGATTCAAACTTTGTAAATTGTTATATAAACAAAAGATACAACGAATAATACCTACTTCACGTAACGTTTTATATCTTGCGTATTCGTAATTAAAAACGTATTTTTTAGTTAATTGTTTTACTGAAGTTAGTTCGTTTATCCATTCTACTTTTAGTACGGATCTTAATTTTTTTCGCCTTAATATCAAATAATATTATAAATCCATCACCGTAAGTTTGTAGAAACTGTTAGATTTTTAGATGCTAGAATCTAGCCCGTGAGAAGACGGCTTAGATGCTCTTAGACCTCATTCGCACGAGAGTTAAAAAAGCGTTGCGTTAAAACCCGGCGTTGGCGCTTTTTAAACGTTCTCTCTGTGGTTGTTCATACTAACGCTTTAAAATCACTCATGTCTCGTCTCTGGCTTCAGTAAGACGTGGAAATGGTTTCTGCTAAAATAATTACGTAATGTCAGTTGCGTAATATCTTTATGATATTTATATCGTCAGTGAAAATCCAAAACTACTAAAGCGCCACTTTGGCCAAAATGAGTTATATATATCGATGGATTGGATTTTTTATTCCGCGTCTAATGGTCTAGGTTTCATGGCGATCTGAGGACTTTTGTGGCGTTTTAGCACCTCAAATGTCGGACGTTTTTCATAACTTTGCTTTTTTGAGAAATGCTTACATAATACAATTTATCTTTGAATTTTAAAATTTGTCGTTTAAGTATTTATATTACCGGACATTAGCCACACTGAGCTCGTTCAGCAACTCAAAATACGCTATTTTATTCATTGATGTCGCTTTAGCACTTTACAATACAAATCGTTACGGTGGTTAAGTAAATTTGCTTTACGTAGAAACAGATGTGGTGGCGCGTTAGTATATTTTGTTTACACAGTTTTTTAATAGATAATAGTGTGAGTATATTTGCTTTACTTAAATATTTGTTTGAGTCTTTAGTAAGAATATTTGCAATCAGTGAAATTGAAGAGAATTGTACTTTTAGTATGGATTATTTTACAAAAAAAAAATTACATTAGTCGTTTAGTATTAAGAAGTTCGTAAACTTATCATAAAGATTAACCTTAGTCTTTTGAAATTCAAATAAGTTCTGGTTACATCTTTTAAGTATTTAGAATACCTACATTGCGCGGGATTTGACGGCGGTTCAGTTGACCGTTGTTAGTCGGTTTCGAGCAGCGGTGACTGAGTGACGCATTTTTGCTTGTTCCGCCTACGCGGCGGCCGAGTTAGTTGTTCGTATAATTAAAACTAGGTAAGTAAATATTATTCCTGCATTTTACAAAACTATTTCTGTATGGTTATTGATCTATTATTCGCATATTATTATCTGGCTTTGTTTGCGTTGTCGTAATTGTCGTTACCTATCTATCTAAGAATAAGTAGGTATTCATTGGTATTGAAGAATATAAAATTTTGGAGATACTCCCAACAAAAGACGGTGAAGTTTCAGTTACTTATTTTAACTTTAAATTTTAACTAGCACTAAGCTATCAATACTATTCTTTTAGCTAAGATAACTCTGCCTGTCTGACGATGTGGGTGAATGTCATGTCGTGTGTATAAATGTGTGAATAAACAACATTTAATAATTATACTTATTTACAAGAAATATAATTATAATATTTTTTTCTACAATATTAAAAAATATAAATATGGAAAAGTAAAAACAAAAAAAAAATGGGGCATTAAATCACTTATTAATAATACTTGTCGTTTAAACAGGTATGATGAAAGAAGCTGGTTTTTCACAAAAAGGATTGGATTTATCGCAATTTATACATCCGAATTTATCAGAAATAGAAGACTGTACTTTTCAAGAAGGGGTATCCTTAGTCCAAAAAAACTATCCCACTCAAATAACGAACTCACAAACAAGGGATTTAGAACGGGCAGAAATATTCAATCATAAAGATTATCCTCTTGAAACAGGAGAACACGCTCAGAAAGGAAGATCCTTCACCCAAGACATACATTCTACACAGCCATTATTCTCACAAACAGGCGATTTAGCACAGGCAGAAATATGCATCGATCCGAATAATCCACTAGAAGACCACACTCATAAAGAAACATTTTTTGCTCAAGACATACATTCAACACAGGCATCAATCTCACAAACTGGCGATTTGATACAGGCAGAAACATACTTACATCAAGATAATCTAATACCGATACAAGTACATGCTCAGGAAGAAATATCCTTCGTCCATAACATACATTTTACACAGGCATCAATCTCACAAACATGCGATTTGATACAGGCAGAAACATACATACATCAAGATAATCTACTACCAATAGAAGATCATGCTCAGGAAGGAACATCCTTCGTCAATAACATACATTCTAAACAGGCACCAATCCCATTCAAAAGTAATTTCATACAGTCAAACACGTTCATAGAGCCGACCATAAATCATTCATTAACAGTAATTTCGCGATTCGACGACAATTTGGAAGAAGAAGAAGCTGGTAAAAGAAAAGTATATGAAGACAAATGTGCTAAGTGTGTGCGTTTCGAAAAAGAAAAAGGAGAAAAAGAAGAAGAGAAATTGGCTCATCTGAAAGACAAAGAGGAGACTTATGAAAGATTTCAAGCGCATCAGAAAATTCAAAATGGAAACATACTTTGCGTATCTTTTGATTTACAAAAAGTTCTGAATACGCCGTATGGCCAAAGTATGTTACTGTATTACAGTCGCAAATTGGCTGTATATAATCGAACTTTTTACGAATCTGGAACTAGAGAAGGCTACTGTTACACTTGGACGGAAACAGAAGGAAAACGCGGAGCTAACGAAGTGTGCACTGTCTTAGAAAAATACATCAAGATGGTGGACGATCGTGGCTCTATCAAATATCTTCTGTTTTACAGTGATGCCTGCCCCGGACAAAATAAAAACAAAATCGTCCTTGCTTGTATCCATATTTGTCTACAAAAATGCAAGAATATAACTAGCATCCAAATGAATTATCTCTTGCCCGGACACACTTATATGCCAGTGGACTCAATGCATTCTGTTATAGAAAAAAGTGTTACAAACACAATTGTTTGGGCACCATCTCAATGGCCGACAGTGTTTAATTTAGCCCGAAAGAATCCTAAGCCCTATCATGTGAATGTCTTAACATTTAAGGATTTTTGCGGCTGGGATATTGTCGCAGATAAATACTTTAAGGGAAATCTGACGGGAAAAATATCGAAAGTAGGTAACTCAATCGTTGTCTTTTCATAATTACACTTAGGAGACTATTTTGATATAAATATTCTAACTTTAAAAATATTACAGGTGCGTACAGCGACATTTAAAAAAGCTGAACCACAGAAGATGACAGTTAAATATACAATGGCGACGGATGAAGCAAAGGAAAACATTGAAATAATTAATAAAAACAAAAATCTACAACCGAAAAATATTTACAAGAGTCGCCTACCTATATCAAAAAAGAAATACGAAGATTTATGGAAACTTTGTACAACAAAAATAATTCCTGAAAACTACCATCAAACATATGCAAATTTTCCAAATGCCATGAATATCCAGGACAGCCTTCAAGAAACGGATGTCGAAGACAACGTTTAATTACAAAAAATGGCAACAAATTAAAATTCTAATTATTATTAAGTTAAATAATATTTTTTATACCTAAAATTTTATAACTATGATTATTTCAAAATACTACATAAATACATATTCTTCATACGGGTATGAAGGATCTAATTATGCATCCTAATTGATTGATCTTTTCGTAAATGATACCAAATAAAGCTAACATTTGTGATTATTATATTTTACTTTAAATGACATTGTTTAAGTTTTTTTTTATCAAGTAATAATTATTTAATAAGAAGTTTAAGACAAGACTGATTAAAATAACGTTTTTTTTTTCAATAAAGATTATTACGAAACTGTGTACATTTTGTTTTAAAACCATTATATTTTTTTGCGATATTATGTGATTAACCTATTATGGTTTTTTTAGCGTAGATATACCTAGAACTACCTGGATGAGACCTCGCGCGACTGCTAATAAACAGGATTGAGTTATTTTGTTGCCACTTGTCTAATTTACTTAATGTCAACTGCGCCATAAGTAAAATAGATTTAAATTTAAATCATATTTTCATACATTAGTTTTTTTTTATGACACAATAGTACTAACTTACTATAATATAAATCGTTTTAACGTACGGTATAAGTGACATATTAGAACGTTCAGTAATAATACCCTCAGACATTATTAACCTTTTGACCGCCAGAGCAAAAACGCATCGCCGTGCCCTCCACGCCAAGCCACAAATTCAATGAGATAACCTTGAAAATAGTAGGGATTCCAAAATGTTATCGATAAACATAATAATTCACGTCTGAATATTTGAATAAACAGCTTATAACACAAAAATAATATTTATTTAACCTCATCTCCTACTGTAAAAACTTAAGACCACATTAAATAGCAACTATCAACAAAAAAATCAACCTTTTGAGATACAAAAATACATATAAAATTGCAGCAAGTTACAGCACTATTCTCTATCAGTTACGCCCCATTGGCATGTATACATGCCAATGGCGCGGGCAACCATCCTTTTTTTTATAATCTCTCGCTTCTGATTAGGGATGTGTAGCTGTATATTATTATAACTTATCGAGTTTATTTATTAAGTTTATATGAATTATGAACTATAGGTATTATTGTGGAGTGTTTATTTGTAAATATCAAAACAACAAAGGGAATTGCATTATGAGCTATTACGCACTGTCGACCAGTCGCCGGCGACTCAGTCGCCGGCGACTGGACTTACTCCTGGACGACTGACGACTAAGTGCGCAAGCCCCTATTTAAACTATAGTAAGTCACAGGCGACTGGTCGACAGTGCGTAATAGCTCTAAAACTACATATTTATTTTCCAATCATTTAGTTTAATACTTGAGTTATTACAAATACTAATTATATGTAGGTACCTATTTAGGTCAATTACCATATTTTGATATGACATAGCGACAATTTGTATCATAAGAATATTCTAATAAAGGCACGTGAGTGAGTAAAAATATTTTATCGAGTATTGCCGAGAGTGTGAACTCTCGGCAATACTCGATAAAATATTTTTACAACTTTCCGCACTTAACAACACGGCACGCGCTTACGACGTCACCAGTCCGACATCTATTCATGTCAATGGCGCAGAAGGGATTGCATATCGATACTGTGCTAGGGATGCGCATGATTGGCGAAAAGGATAATATTCAAATCAACAATATCCACAATATAGACAATATGGTATTATACCAAAGAATGTAGTATTTACCTTTTTTCTCAGTGACTAAGCTTATATATTTTTTTTGTAGTTATTACAAAAATTAAGCGAATTAGAGTAATTTCGCTGAAATTTTAATGAAGTTACTTGAATATTACACTACATCACTAGTAGGCACGTATACATGTCATTGGCGCGAGAGAACATGCTTTTTTAGCCATTAATTAAGTTATTTTTTGTCATCAAATATTTGAATAACTACTTGGCAATTTTGTTTACTGTGTACAATTATGTAATAACTGGGGATTCAGTTCATAAACTGTATAAATAAAACACGTAAAAGTAAAGGTTTAATACGTTTATTTTGTATTTATCTATGATCTGTTTCTTGGCATGTATAGGTGTCGTTGGCGCACAGGGCACGATTGCGCATGACATCTATAGATGTCATTGGCGTTCAAAAGGTTAATCCGCAATGCACGTTAGTAATATTTGCGTTAGTACAATTTAACAAACCTGCGCTGTTAGTATTTTTTGACACCGCACCCCAAATATATTTCACAGATTAAGTACTTTCTGTTTACTAACTTCATAAAGTAAAAGTACTAAAGCGACAGCTATTTCCTGAATTAAAATAAGTATGCAGAAGGTTTTATTTTTATTAGATGCGTAATAATGTCACAAAACTTTTTCTCCTTAAGCGTTTTTCGATGCATAAATCAGAAAAAAAGTTATGTCTGGTTTTGTGGAAAAAAAAACTTTGAATTGATCTACTGTAAAAAGGCCTTTTGGCGCTTCAGTAGTATTGGCTTTCCAGTGACGATATTATTATATTTGCTTAGAATTCCTCGGAAAGTTTGTTCTTAATAAACTACTTGTAGGTACCTACTTAGGTATTTGTTCAAACTCGTCATCGATAAACATGTTACTTAAAGGAATATGATAAAAAAACCTACTGTTTTAATTTTTATATGTTAGGTATATTTGAAAGAAAGAAAGATTGGCACTAGCGATTTGTGTTATTAAAAGACGAAAAAGGAAACAAAAGGCATTCTGGGTACATCCTCTGAATGAACAGAGATACTTAAAAGGGCAGTTTGTGACACCGCTGAGCGAGCGTGCGGCATACTGAACGCACGTGTTTGTTGTGCTTATAATCATCAGAAAATCGATACGATGTCGTGGATTGTTGATCCCGAACTATTAATTATAGATGTGGAGTCTCGTCCGTTCCTGTATTCAAAATCGTTATAGACATTTGAAAATAATTAAAAAAAATTCCGGGGTATTGCCTTAACTCTTCGTACAGTGTCACAAACTGCCCTTTTAAGTATTTCTGTTCATTCAGAGGATGTACCCAGAATGCCTTTTGTTTTCTTTTTCGTCTTTTAATAACACAAATCGCTAGTGCCATTAATTTAGCAGAAACCATTTCCACGTCTTACTGAAGCCAGAGACGAGACATGAGTGATTTTAAAGCGTTAGTATGAACAACCACAGAGAGAACGTTTAAAAAGCGCCAACGCCGGGTTTTAACGCAACGCTTTTTTAACTCTCGTGTGAATTAGACCTAAGGAAAACGGTGTTCACAATTTTACGGTGATATATTATCTAAGTCTTAGTTCAGTCATTAAATCTTTATTTTATATATTAATAGCTTTCCGCCCGCGGCTTCGCCCACGTTTTCAAAGAAAAACCCGTTCCCGTAGGATTTCCGGGATAAAACCTATCCTATGTCCTTTCTCGGGTATCGAAATATCTCTATACCGAATTTCATGCAAATTGGTTCAGTAGTTAAGGCGTGATTGAGTAACAGACAGACAGACAGACAGAGTTACTTTCGCATTTATAATATTAGTATGGATAATATTATATTATGTGTACTGGCAAAGGTAACTGGCAAAGGCAGTAAGAATATAAAGTTAGTATTTATTACTTTTATTTTAATTCAAATATTATGTGATGGCACTTTGTTATTGTTCTCATAGGGTACCTATAACATATAAGTACCCTTTACATTAATAAATTATTAATAATTGTTAACACATTCCTGTTAATTTTGTTAAATATTTTTGGAATTAAGGTTTCAACTGTGTAATTATACAAATAGGTATACAATATAACTACCTACTTAAATTATGTAAGTACATATTATATTGTATAATCAATTATTATCGAAAGCAACATGAAAAATATTTATTGATTTTCTAGTAGGTATAGATAATATAGATATATCAACCATACTCTTATCTATTTTAAGTTAAGCACATCTATGTTCGTTTGGCTTATTTCTTGTTTACTTTATTTTTATTTAGGTACCTTCATATTAGTTACATTAAATTTAAATAATTACAATAAATTCTAATAAAATACATATGGAACAAGATAACCCAATGTAATATCAAGACTGATTGATGTTTTTTGTATTTGTGTTCAATTTTTAAACGAATAAAACAACAGTTTGTATTAAGATAATATTTTTATTTAAAAATATAATACTGCTTACACAGAATAATATTTCTAAGTTCTAACTGATAAAACAAAATAACCTAATACCGAGATTACCATGATTAATCGAAGAACTAATTTCTCGTTTAATTTCTATTTTTACGATGCCCTAATCGCCCTTGTATTATATTATTAGTTTACTCTTTGCTTGAACATCGTTTTACTACATTACACTCGCATTGAAAAAATAATTTGGAAAATCCAAAAGTGCACGCCTCATAATTTTTTTTAATAAATATTTATTAATTTTTATTTTTGTTTATTTAATAACAATTAAACCACATCGAATCAGACCCTGAAAAATGAAAGGGTTCTATTCCTGAGCATACTCAAGCGTAAGAGAAAAAAAAAGACTCGATTAGTAAAGTATTTCGGTCGCTATCGTGTTAACAAGAAAAAGGATACGCACATACAGACACACGGACGTCCAAGACAGAACTTTTTAAACTGTTTTTTAACTAGTTTAAATAACAAAAATGACATCAAAAATATCATGAACGTTAAAAATAGTGTTTTTTCTTAATATGTGTGTGTATGTATTATCTTACAAGTGCAATGTATGATACATAAAGACATTTTAAGTTTGAAAAATCAGATGTTTTGCGCGAAGTGACAGTAGTACCCACCTCAACGCTTCGCTTATGAGGCGTGCAATAAGGCTCGGTGCAGACAATACTGTAACTGATACGTCGAGTGCTCTACGATTTTGATTTTAATGCGATTTCTGTTTCTTTAGTAAAATTTATAAGAGTAACATGGATCATCTCATAACTAGCTCATCTATGTTCATTAAGTTAGTACTTACTTACATTTATTTTAAAATACAAAATCTCACTATACATTAATTCGGTTATTCTTTAAACCTAGGTTCTGCAAGACAATGTGTGGTTACCTTTTTTATAACTGTACGACATTACTATGCGAATGAGGTTTATGTGAGCTGCTAGTTGTCGAATGACTATGCGAATGTGAACCGCTAGTCGTAGAGTGGCCATGAGAATGTGAGTTGGGGCTACTCTTCTTATACATTGTGAAGGAGATGAGTTCCCGATTGGCGTTGGTCATAGCCATCGCGTGTGAAACCACGTCGTAACCAAGAAGACCATGAATCCGATTAACAACGACGAGCGTTATGCCTTTTTGCGTTACCCGGACTGTTCTTTCCAAATCCGATGTTGTCGCAATGGACATCCCAAATGATGAATTGAGCTCCTGAAAATTTAATTGTTAAATATTATATAAAAATTCAAGCATACATTTTTGAACAATGAAATCTCAGGGTTATGTAATTTATGCTTATCTGTAATAACTGAATCACTACTTAGCACGTATGTTGCAACTTGGCACTTGCAATGGTGGCTCTATTGTATAATGTTGCAATAGCCACCTATCTATAGCTAAACATCAGTGCCTACAATTATTTTAAATTCGCATTAAAATACGTAAGTTAGGCGTTACTGATAAGTGATAACAAAAGGCGATACCATTCATTTATAAATTATAATGAACCATAAAATGTAAACACCATTGTTTTGGTAGTGCCAATGAGGCACGCCCGTGGCACGCCCAATGTAGTTCCTTGAATTTCAACTACCTATTTAGTATGTAATATTGAAGTACCTATCATATTGATATTTTTATGTTAAACTGTCAAAACAAAATCTTAATAATCCTAGGAAATAACGGCATTGTGGTAAACATGATAAGTAGATAAAAAAAATATTTCTTACTCTTACTAAGACTGCTCTTTCATCCTTTTTCAGTCCGTATACTGTCGCTCCTTCGTCCTTGGATAATTGTGGTGCACTGATACCACCCATTACCATGATGTACGGCATTTTTTCAAGCTTAGTTAACACTTTATACTCGCTTAAATCACGTTAATTAGTCTAATCACAAATAAGATATCACCGACAATTGCAAGAGTTCATTGCAACTATTCGGCTAAACGATGAATGGTCTAATAATTATTATTAGTAAATATGTAATACTTATAAGGCTGTGCGCACGCGGCGGCTACGTAGCCGCGAGTCGCGACTCAACAGGTTGTATAACTACATAATATTATGTGTGAGTGAGTTCTACAAATACGATGTAAACTTATACCTTATACGTATCACATAGACATTTATTTTGAATGTGTGTGGCGCAGGTCACATCGCAGGCAGGTAAAAGAGACTATAATAGTGTGCATTGTGACGTCAATCATTTAAAATATGTGGTATAAAACTATAGATACGATCACAGGATACGATACACTTGACTATCCACATGACCTTCACGGTTAGCGGTCGCGCATGGTCGCAAATCGCAATTCATAAAGGTGACAATTATTCTGGATCCTTAAGTGCATTCCCCGATATTATTCCGAAGTTAATCCGTATACTATATACTATAATATTATAAATGCGAAAGTAACTCTGTCTGTCTGTCTGTTACTCAATCACGCCTAAGCTACTGAACCAATTTTCATGAAATTTGGTATGGAGATATTTTGATACCCGAGAAAGGACATAGGCTACTTTTTATCCCGGGAAAATGACGCAATCCCGGAAATCCCACGGGAACGGGAACTATGCGGGTTTTTCTTTGACTGCGCGGGCGAAGCCGAGAGCGGAAACCTAGTTTATAATATGTATTATGTATATATGTACTTTGATCACAATTTTCTCACATAAATAATATACCTAAATAAAGTTCAATTACTTATTTAGCCACAGAACAGCTAACAGTTTTTACTGTTCTGGGTATTTAGCATTGTGATACAGCCATGATGTTAAAAACAATATAATTTTCAGAAAATGTTCAAACCTGCCTCCCCTCTTACCTACAAATCATCCTTTAGCTTTTCCACAGCATTATTTTACTGAATTTATTAGTTGCACAATTAGTTGTTTACAGTTGGTCGTTTTTGGCTCTACATAGTTGACAAAAAAACAACAAAATTATTGCATACCTGTGATACAAAAAAAAAATCTAGATGGAAGTCAAACCCATGTCAAACCACTGTCAACTGTCTATCAAAATAAACGTAAAAATTTAAATAAAACATCTTTAATTATTTAGAAATTGCGTTGCATTTAATTGCGCGTTGTATACCAAAATGAGCCACTCCATGAGTAGTCCTCGTAACATACAGCTGGGTAATGGCTATTTATTTATAAGACAAACTGCATGTGCAGTTTTGTGGGACTTAGACTTAAGTTATTGTAATAATTTGTAAGAATAATTTCAATAAATAATAAATAAATAAATAATTAAATTACAGTACTTAGTACGAAAGTATTAGCTTTAAAAAACTGTAAAATCGTATGTAATGCTAACTTAGTTAACTATGCATGAAGAGACTATTCGTCGAAATCAGCCTAGATGAAAGGAAAATAATATAGTTAAAAAATTGTATTGGCCCTGATACTTGATGAGTGTACAAAGTTTGAATTAAATCTGTCCGTTTAAAATGGGCCAAAGAGTCGGTTACATACAAATATATAAACATCTAGGTGAAGCTAATAAAAGCTTGTTAAAAAAACAACCAATACATTTTCTTACTTGTCACAGGGATTGTTACCTCACAGGATTAGGTAAAGTTTCCGAAGAATATCCTCCTCGGCTCTATTTGTAATTGACTTCAATAAAGGAATAGGTAGGAATTGTCTAACAATGTCCCCGGCATTGCTGGTGCCTATGGGCGACGCAGTGCACTTAACATCAGGTGACGCGTCTGCTCTGTTGCCTCCTCTTATATAAAAAAAAAAGGTTCCCAAGACTAAAGACGTCTTTTTTTGTGTTGTTATCTCAGAACTTTCAAATGGCTGAACTGATTTCGATGGTTCTTTTTAATTTGAAAGCTATTGGTTGGTGCCATTAAAAATGTTCCATCTTTGGCAACGGAGGTTGTTTTTGTTAAAAAAAATACTTATGATACTAGGTAGTTATGATCATTCTATTTAGTATGCAGTAAAATGTTTGCAGTAAGACGTGTGTAATGAACCCAATACCATATTATTATCATCACGTATTCCAACTTTAAATAATCCCATGTTTTATTCATATCACTAATTGCAGTTTTCGAGACGTACCAAAAGGCAAGATTAGTATTTGTTCAAACCATGGCGGAGCTAGCTACGCGCTCTACTAACGTAAAATGCCTCGAGAGTGCGGGAGTATTAGGTATCTAGAACATAAGATAAATTTTATAAAGCTTTTCATTTTTAATGTAGCCGTTAGAAAGCTTTCTGATGTAATCGACATTTCGTAAATTTTAAACTTTTATGATCCAACGAAACCCATGACAGTTACTAATTATCAGTTTTGGGTTTAAAAGAATCTTAATCTTATTTATAAAAATGAATCGCAAAATGTGTTGGTAAGCGCATAACTCGAGAACGGCTGAACCGATTTCGATAATTCTTTTTTTATTATATTCCTTGAAGTACGTGGATGGTTTTTATGTAGAGAAAACGTAAATATGTACCACGGGCGAAGCCGGGGCGGACCGCTAGTACTATTATAAAGGCGAAAGTTTGTAAGGATGTATGGATGTATGGATGTATGGATGTTTGTTACTCTTTCACGTAAAAACTACTGAACCGATTACAATGAAATTTAGCACACATATAGAGGGTAACTTGGATTATCACATAGGATAGGTTTTATCCCGGAAATCCCACGGGAACGGGAACTATGCGGGTTTTCCTTTGAAAACGCGGGCGAAGCCGCGGGCGGAAATCTAGTAAAATAATATTATTCTATCATATACTGGGATAGGTAAAGCTAAAACAATAACTCTGATACTTAAATACGAATGTAATAACAATACCTAGGTATTTAATTAAATCTTTACTTATATTATTATATATATTGTTGCTTGTGTTTGTTTGTTTGGAGGCGCTAATCTCGGAAACTACTGTTTCTATTGGAAAGTGTAGTTTTCTTATTTAACAGTCCGTTTATTGAGTAGTAATTTTATAAGAAATGAGTTGATATTTCGTAGAGTTGTTGCGGCCGCTCCTATCTGACTCTTGCAGCACTGTGCGGCAATGCGCTGTGGTAGCAGCCGCCCGCCTCGCAGAGCACGAGGAAGGCGTTGCAAGACAACTCTTGAGCGGCGGCATGGTCACCATGACCCTGGAGAATCTAAATAAGTATAACGTCAGTTGAAATTCAACAGAATTGGAAATTGAGTGCTTTTTTTATTAATTAATTTTTTTCACAAGTATAAAGAGCAGCCAATCAGCAATAAGGCCGCCTTTTGTACAAATGATGCCTTTTTGTGATATTGTTCTTTTTTTCTGCTTTGTCCATTCATGCAAGTATAATAATAATAAATAAATAAATAAATAAATAAAGAGCTAATTGAAATTGCGTAATTTTTTTTTGTTTCGCGATAAATAACGAATAACGTTCATGAAAATTAATTCTGGATGTTCCAGGTTTATTACAAAAGATCTGCTTTATATCTATTTCGAGCGGTAGCAAAGTAAGTATTGCAGTAGCAAAGAGATAAAGTATATATTAAAGTTACAAAATAGGTAACTACATATATATCCGATCTATTTATTTTACAGGCATAATGAAGAATTAGCTTCATCCATTGTGCGATTAGGTGCTTTGGAGCATATTGTATCATGTCTTGAAGATTTTGATACGCAGGTATTTTTAGAATTAAGTAGATAAATTGTAGTGCATATGTAGGTATTGAAGCATCTATTTATTTATTCATCAAGCATCTACTTTTCTTTTTCACCAGGCACCACCAATTAATTAACTCCATAACCTGCAAGTTCTACAAGTTTATACCGATTTTGCATTGTGAAGTAATTGTTTAATTATTTAAAACATATACTTATGTTACTTAAACCATAATTTTATCATTTCTATACTACAATTTACATTTACTAAGGTGAAAGAAAATGCCGCTTGGGCCTTGGGATACATCGGGAAGCACAACGAACACTTGGCAGGCCTGGTGGTTGACGCCGGCACTCTTCCTTTACTTGTATTAGCTTTTCAGGAACCGGAAATGAGTCTAAAACAGGTATAACCAAATGCACAATTATATTGGTAAAATGTAGTAGAATTAAAGACTAAACAATTTTTCAAGAACTCATTTATGCTTATTGCCTGTCTTTATTTTAAATGGTAGATTTTTAAATTATCAATTCTTTCCAGATCAATTAGACCCCTGCAGACTACAACTTCTTTATCTAAGCATTGATAATTGAAAATGTATTTATTTTTCCTTGCAGATAGCAGCTGGAGCGCTAGTAGATTTGGCACAACACAAACCGGAAGCGGTTGTCGACGCTGGTGCTATTCCACATTTAGTTCGCGGCTTGGAGAATCAAGATCCTAAATTGAAGGTATCTTTATCCAATCTTGTATTCTTAATGTATGGGGGCTAATGTCTTTTCGAAATGAAAATATTTGATGGCGATGGGCCAGTGGCAAAATATAGTAAAACCATTACATGTTATGGCAACTCAAAACTGCTTCTATAAGAAGTCTAATTGAATAAATAAATGTTTGAGATTGATGGTTCAGGGTAAATATGAGCTTTTTTACAGCTAGTTCGTATAGTTCCTTGGTCTTTTTAAAATCATATTTTTCAATACAGCGCAGTACATTATGCGCACTGGGAGCCGTAGCGAGTGCAAGAGCCGAACTAGCAGAGGCGACAGTGGCCGGTGGTGCGCTGCCACCAGCCCTGCTTCACACGGGCCACGACTCGGCCCCCGTGCGGCGAGCGGCCGCGTGCCTACTGCGCGATATTGTCAAACATTCTGTTGATGTACGAATTTCTAAATTGTAATAAATCTCGTGTCACAATGTTTGTCCTCAAGGGACTCCTAAACCACTTAACCGATTATAATAAAATTCGCACAACACGTGCAGTTCGATAGGATATGTTTTATCCCGAAAATCCCTCGGGAACGGGAACTATGCGGGTTTTTCTTTGAAAACGCGGGCGCAGCCACGGGCGGAAAGCTAGTTTCATTATAATATAACTATGTATTCCATAGAGCTGATTTATGTAAAATGATTTTAATATAACGATTTTTATACATATTTAAATACATTGAAAACTACACAATTATAATATTATGCATTTTTTGGAATTAGCACGAATACACAAAAAAAAAGTAATTTAAAACATATTATATTTTATATACTTTTCAAATCCCTTTAGCTAGCTCAATTGGTGGTGAATACTGGTGGCTGTGGTCCTCTGGTGGAGTTGATGTTTGAAACCACAGGCGGAGCGCGGATCCCGGCTTGTATGGCGCTGGGGTACATAGCGGGCCAGTCTGACCAGTTGGCTATGGCCGTCATTGAATCAAAGGTTTATTTGCTTAACTTGCTGATTATAGTATGGGACATAACTAGATGTACAATAAATTCACAAAAATGTGATTTGATGAGTTGTATTGATAACTAGCTGCGCTTCGCGGTTTCACCCGCGTGGCTCCGCTCCTGTTGGTCTTAACGTAATGATATATAGCCTTCCTCGATAAATGGGCTATCTAACACCAAAAGAATTTTTCAAATCGGACAAGTAGAGTTCCTGAGATTAGCGCGTTCAAACAAACAAACTCTTCAGCTTTATAATATTAGCATATATTAGTATAGATCATTTACCTTACTAGATTAAATTAGTAGGATAATATTCCATACTTCATTTCATTTCAACTAAAATTATGTACTTAATTAAAGGAATTTTTTTAAACGTATTCATAAATTGTATGATTTTATTTTAATATACATTTTTTTAATTGTTTAGGCAATAGTGGTTACTGTAGAAATACTACAGAAGACTGATGCAGATGATGCAGAACTTTGTGCCGCAGCCTGGACACTCGGCCATATTGCTAAGCATTCTCCACAACACAGCCTTGCTGTCGCTGTCGCTAATGCTTTTCCAACATTGCTACAGGTTCAGCTTTTTTCATACTGATGAATAT
Organism: Colias eurytheme; assembly: GCA_907164685.1. Classification (NCBI taxonomy): domain Eukaryota; kingdom Metazoa; phylum Arthropoda; class Insecta; order Lepidoptera; family Pieridae; genus Colias; species Colias eurytheme. The sequence goes on along the minus strand of CAJQZN010027471.1, from coordinate 2,388 downwards.
TTTTCAATATGCAAATGCAAAGGCTAATTTTATTTTTAACTAGCTGCTCCGCGTGGTTTCACCCCCGTGGCTCCACTCTTGTTGGTTGTAGCGTGATGATATATAGCCTATAACCTTCCTCGATAAATGGGCTATCTAACACCGAAAGAATTTTTCAAATCGGACCAGTAGTTCCCGAGATTAGCGCGTTCAAACATACAAACAAACAAACAAACTCTTCAGCTTTATAATATTAGTATAGATTATGGATAATGGTAGGGTGTTTATCTTATTAATTTTGTTTAATGTTATATTAGCTATACACAAGTCCAAAATCATCGGGTGAAGTGAAGGCAAGAGCTTCTTGTGCACTAAAACAAGCGCTGCAGTGTTGTTTGCACAGACCTGCTTTAGAACCCTTACTACATGCGGCACCAGCTTGCATACTAAAATATGTGTTGGCACAATATGCTAAGGTAAAACTTGTGTAATATACTTATAAAACATATTATTTTTGTATTATTTAATTATCACAGGTTGTGGTCCATTATGTAAGATAGATCAATAAACTGGCCCATCATCTAAATTATCATCTTCATCTTCATAATCTTCTCCATTATCGAAATAGTTGTTGGCATAATCCGTTCCATCATCAATTTCATCCTCTTGTTCTTCCTCATCTTCTAATTCCTCATCATTTTCATCTTCTTTCTTAATATTATCCTCATCCACAGTTGTTTCCAGAACCTCAGTAGAATCTTCTTGCGTTTCTTTTTTCTCCAGCAGTTGTAATCGTTTTTCTATTTCTTTTGGATCATCCAATTTTCGTTTCCTAGCTGTTGTTCGAACACGATTTGCTTGTGGACGAAGTTCCGGCGGCATGTAGGACCAAACACAGTCGAGAACTCGACCTTTTTTAGCGTCAAGCGCGAGTAATTTATATTTATCAGAATACCTCTCGATACCATCTGTTTTTGTGTTAGCTTTCACGTAAGCAGGAGATTCGTGTAAATATTCTATGAATTGATCTTTAACAATAAGCATGTAATCAGTTGTAGCGTCACAGTTCAGAGGCAGTGGTTTAGTCTCTAGTTTCGGGAATAGAGGTGGAGGTGCTAGGTTTTGTGGAGTGTTGTCGCCTCGCGCTATACCGAGTGCTTGAAGTTGTTCATGGGTCAACGATGAGCCGCTTCCTCGACCTCGACCTCTACCAGCCATTGCGTATTAAATATTTCTAAGAATTGTGGAAAAAATATTAACTATATAGATCATAACTTAACCTCGTATTTAAAAATATGAAATTCCCAAATTCCAACTCTAACTTCTAAGTATAAACATGTCAATGTCAATTACAATAATTTTGACACTGACAGTTTTCGGTTGCCATGTTTTTTTTTACATGCAGAATCTCTCTATTTGGGAAATGCATCGACAACGATAATAAAATGACGTGCACTCAGATGGTTTTTTGTCGAATGTAAAGTATGGGAAATCATACACTGAGCACGGCTTAAGTACTTAGTATTATAAACAGAATCTATTATTAATCTATAATTTCCGTTTATTTACCCTAGCTGCTATTATAGGTTATATCAGACTCTAAACATATCTATTTTTTCTTAGATTTTACCTAACGATGCGAGAGCTAGAAGATTGTTTGTTACAACTGGAGCATTAAAAAGGATTCAAGAAATTGATACTGTCCCTGGTACTTCTCTTAAAGAATATATCAACATTATAAACAGTTGTTTCCCAGAAGAAATAGTAAGGTATAAATGCTATGCCATTTTAAGTTTAGTCATGTTTAGTACTCCTAAATAAACAAAATTGTCAATCTTAAACATTGCGGTTCTCATTTTATAACATATTTGTATAGGTTTACAAACTCTTATTTACTTTATTTAATACTTTTTTAGATACTATACTCCTGGATATTCGGATTCCTTACTTGATAGGGTCGAAGCGTATACACCACAGGTACATAAATTAGTCATAAAATTATGTTTTAACATTTATTGATGTAACTACATACTGATATAATAATTAATTGAAAAATAATTGCATTTTCAGATTCCAGAATTATTTACGGATAGAGTTCCCAGTGATTGCCAGAGCGAATTAACAATTGAAAATGCAAATTAATGTTATTTTATTATATTTTTTGGAAATAAATCTTCATTTAGAGAGCTTTTGCTAATGTCCAAACAATTTTTTGAATTTTCACCGATCTTCCACCTATATTCGTTGTGTCGATTGCCATGGATTGTGTGACAACCCTGTAACTTAGAATTATTTTGATAATTCATTTGATAATTCATTTAATATTGACTTGATTCAATAGAACAAAACAAAAAAAATACCTAATAATAATTATAATGTTAGTAGTAGTTAAGTATAGTATTTAATACT